>JANBXA010000737.1:7585000-7715000 GCA_030556225.1 Cricetiscus sungorus | reverse complement strand
ATGTATTCTTAAATTTTACTATTACAGAATACATGCTTCAATTCAATACTTTTTGCTACAATATTGCATTACCTAGTACAGGTGCGACACAATTTATTAAAGCATTTCTCTCCATGTGGATACTAGGTCGTCATTTTAAGCCACCATATACCTCCTTATGTATTGGCTATATGTAGGAATTTCTTTTCAAATTTTGTGTCCCACTGTTCTGAGGCACTGAAGCAGTGAAAAGTCCTTACAACAGCATGTATTTTATTCAGGCTTCAGGATTTGTCTCATGTATTCAGCTAACAAACACCAGATGCAATGCTATTCATGTTGACACATTCCATACTTCATGTTGAACCAGCAAAGTTCACACAGACATAGATGGACCTCAGCCACCAGGAACACTGACAACTTTAAAAAATAATGTATACCACCCTGCTTTAAATAAACAGTCAATGTACTATCACCCCTGAAAATAGTCTGTTTTAATTGCTCAAAGTTTAGGAGAATCAAAATATTCTGTACCCATTTATTTTTTTAAGTTTTGCCTGGAATTGTTATTATAAATGTTAAACAGAGCACAGAAATATGTTTTATATGGAATTTGTTAACACATTGTACTAAGAAGGCAACTGTACTAAGATTTCAAGCATCCAACAAATTCTTAAACAGATAATCCCGAAGAATGGTAACTATATTTAATTTACACATTTATTTACTATTCAGAATAACTCTTTGTGATTATTTGTGAGTATTCCTTTTCTTAAAAAAGTACAAGCATGTTGCTTTTACAAAGCAAAATTGAAGGCAGCTATTTAAATAAGCCCAGTTAAAAATAGTGCATTCAAATAAAAATGATACTTATGTTGATATGTCATACCTAATAATTCATTCGTTTGCTTTTAGTTTCCACATGTGAGAGTGAAAACGTCTAGACATACCCATGCCACAAAGTTATATAGATTAATTTTCTTGTTTTAAAACAATACTTTTTGAAATGATGGGCACTGCTAATTATTTTCAATAAATCGAGTGCTCACCTCATAATTGCCCTTATTTTGAGTTGTAACACAGTACCTACACCCATTGTCATGTCATTATATTTAGGTCCTGTGGATCAGTAAGAAGCAAGGAAAGAACTTACATTAATTGTTAAAATTTTCCTTAAACATTATGCCAAATGGGGGTGACAGTGCCTTATTCAAAAACCACAGGCAGTTTTACAATACAAAATGTCAGGCATGGGAAACCTCATTTCAAGAAATCCCCAAAGTAATAAAGCCTATTTCCATTTCCCTTGGTACCTTCCAGAACAAGAAGGCAAGAGCCTATTAATGAAGACAACACAAATTTGGAAGTAGACCTTGATGGAATTTATCTGAATCTTACCGAAAAGCCTCCTTGTAGAGGACCAGCCTCATAGTTTCAGAAGAAGCCATCCCAGTTACCAGCAGAAAAGAAATTCAATACTCTTCCCCAGCTGTAATGACTATAAAACACTGTGATCATCATAGAAAGACATTCATAAGTTTGTAATAGTGGCACTTCTCTGCTGGGCATAGCCAACAGCCACTAATGGAGTTAATGCCTGGTCAATAGGGAGAAGTAATGCCTGGCACTTTAAGTCAGCCAACTATCCAACAACAGTGGTTAGTGAGGTCATTGAATCCAGAGGAGAACCCACTACTGTGATTTCACTAGACCACTAAAATTCCTAACTGCATTTAAAATACTTATTCCTTCAATCAGACATGAATGCTGTACCAACTCTCATCAGAGAAACAATTTTTACAGTATGTGGAGGAAATTAAAGAAAGCCACAAATGTTTAAGGTTCAGAGATCTACAAACCATGAATGTCACCCCTAATTATTACACTTACAACACAATTTCTATGCCCAAGACTTGGGGAAAATGGTGAAAGAGAGAGTGAAAAGATTTTAAGAGCTGGGGGACCAGGATATCTGCTGTGAGACAGTTTCCAGAAGAAGAGGAAGAAGGAAGAGGAAAAGGAGGAGGAGGCAGAAAAGGAAGAGGAAAAGAAGAGTAAAACAATTACATGTAGGTATAATCATAAGACTTGGTCATGTATGTATTTAATTGTAATAATTTTATGAACATCATTTTACATAATTTAAAGTTAACTTGGGAAGTCTACCTATTTATTTAAAGACGGTGATTTTGTTTGCTTTGCATTGTAGCAGTTCAACTTTGGGACTAAGGTTTCTGAGACTGCTGGATGTCAGTTCTCCTTGTTACTTGCTGTTTTCAAATCATGATGCTCACAGGATTCTAAAATGGCTAACACAGGCAAAATTTGGATTGTCTAGTGAAAACACAGTGTTTACTCCATGTTCACATAGCAAGACTTCAAGGGGCAGTGACAGCTGAGCTTGAAATCAAGCACAGCATATCTCTTTCTGTTTACAAGTTCCCTTAAGACCATGTAGCTTGCAGATCCCAGAAGCCAGTTGTACAAGTGTCAACAAGTGAAACTGTTTGCTCTTTTGTCACTGTCCATGAAACACCTTCCTGTCCCTTCACTAGCCAAGATTCCAGTCACACTCAGGAGGGATGTACAGCATGGGAAGACTTAAAGTATCTGAGTGAGTGAATCTAAAAACAGCAAAGAAAATAAAATCTAGTCACTTACAAGGAATCTTTCTTACATAGGCAGCAGTCTTCCCAGCAGAGAATTAGATTATGATTTCAAAGCCCCAATGGAAGGTGAATGCTACCTAATCATATTACACCGGGAAAAAACTATCCTTCAGAAGTGAAAGACAAAGTCTACCAAAGCAGGTTAAATTCAAGGCAGTTTTTCACCGGACTATCACCGCTAGTCATGCCTAAGACGTTCCTATAACACAAGTAAAAGGATCAGAACTACCATAGTGAATGCACACAAAAGAACTAACAACCACAGGCTGGTGCATAAATGAGAAGAGAATCAGACCAGATGGACCATACAGAGATTTCTTCTAACAGTTGTGCAATGTATTCTATTATCATAGAATACCTTTTGAATAGACATATCTTAGGCCATAAAATTGTTTCTCAATGCACTAAAAACTGAAATCATAGTGTATATTTCTTCTATGATTAGACAAAAATGAAATCAATGAGAAGAGGGACTTTAGAAATTTGACAAACATATATAGAAATTAAACAAAACTCCCTCAAATAACAAATGGTCCAGTAAATTAATCAGAAAAAAACATTAGAAATTACTTGAAACAAATGGAATTTGGGAAAACAGAGATCTTAGACTGTTTCATTAAATTTCTATTTTAAAGTACTAATAAAACAATATATAAACATTATATAAAAAAGGATTTTAGTCCTGAAACACTAAGTTTAATACCAGGTGTTCAGGAATGTCTCAACATATACTACTCAGTAAACATAATACATAGAATAGAGGGTATGTCACGTGGTTTCAAAATGAGTTCAATAAAATTCAACACCTATTCATGATTAAAACTCTGAAAAAACAAATAGAGGAGCAATGTATCTCAACTCTATGAAAAATATGCATCTTAATTCCATCATTTACAATGTAAAGAAGCTCACCATTACCACTTACAAGAATCCAGTCAGTGCATTCAGTAGGTGGTCTTATGTAGAGCAACAGATAAGATTAATGTTCAAAGGACATATGAATAAGAAATTTAGGGTCAAATTACACCTGTTTGAAGCTAACATGGTATTATAGAAAAAAACAAGAGTCTGTACTGTAAATAGAAGTTTCTGTCCTGCCTGGTCTCACAATCATTCAGCACCCACCCCCAATCAAACACACACAGAGGCTTATATTAATTATAAACTGTTGGACCTATGGATAGGGCTTATTATCAACAAACTCTTACCACTTACCCATAATTTTTATTTATATTTAGCCATGTGTGTAGGTAGCTTTACTCAGTAAAGCATTCTCATCTTGTTTGCTCTGTCTCTGGTTTGGTGACTCTGTCTCTGCCTTTCCTCTTGCCAGAATTCTCTTAGTCTGGTAGACCCATCTATACTTCCTCCTGGCTACTGGCCAATCAGAATTTTATAAAACCAATAAGAGAGAAAAATCTTTACAGTAAATACAAGCATTATCTCACACTATTCTACAAACACACACACACACACACACACACACACACACAACATGAAATTGTAAATTTATTAGTTAATGTTCCTGTATACATATTATCTCACAAAGATCAGAAAATATTTCATCCAATAATACACTGCAAAGAAAGAAACAAATATACAGCCCCACACATAAGGGCTACAAACATGTAAGGTAATTAGCAATAAAATTAGACATGGAATTGAGTGATCTCCACAGTGGAAATTCCAAAAACAGTAGAAAGAAGGAAAAGGGGGAAGGGGAAGGAAGGAAGACCTTCCATATCCATGGTTTAGAACACTTAATATTGATAAAATTTCCATGTTACCCAAGATAATCATCAGATTTGATGCAATTGCTCTAAAAATACTAATAATAGTTTTCACAGAAATGAAAATGACACTTCCAATGGATATTTCTAATATTTTTTTGTAGAATTCTAAATCATCCTTAATAGTCAGAACAGTACTAAACGCAAAGAGAAAATATACAGCAGGGTAGCATATTGCCTCAAAACATATTCCAAAGCTGTAATAATGAAAAACAACATAAAAATACATAGGCAAATAACAGCTCAAGTATAAATCAGGGTATTTATAGACAGCTTACTTTTGACAAAGGCTGCGAGCAAGTACAAGGGGGAAACAGCTCCTCAACAAATGATGCTGAGAAAACTGGCCTGTTGGTTTTGAACATCCTACCGGAAAGCAGGGATAGCCATATGAGATGATGGACAGACAGACTGCCAGGGTCTCAGCACATGTGTGCATGCACTAAAACTGGCATCTTAATAGGCATGAATAATGAACACCGAGAGAAGGAACTTGAAACAATGTGCCTTTGAACAAAGAAAGGAGCTTAATGTAAAGAGTGCAAATAAAATTATCTTCAGAGTCTTCGGAGTGTAAGAGGATTTTGTGTTTACTCTTGTGTCTGATCCCCCAGATACCTGGCTATAGGTGTTCAGTTGCTCTAAAACAGCTCCAGTGTCAGGCTTTTGAGATAAAGTATTCCCATCAAGTAGCAACATCTTATCATGAGAGATATTAACTCAATTTTCTATATGAAATATTCATTGACAAGTATAAAATTAACTTTAAATAAAGATTTTTTTTAGTGATTTAAATCATAATCACATGCCTTAGTGAAATTAAATCCTCTATGCCAATTTTAACAATGTTTAATTTACAAGCATCTATAAACTATTAGGGAAAGATTGACAACACACAAACTAAATTATAGAAGTGTTACTAAATTAGGAAAAGAGAAGAAAAGGTCGTTTTAGTGTGTATTTGTGTGTTTGGTATGTGCCTGTCTGCACATCAAACAGCTAGAGGAATGGCCAGCTTTTGGTATGACTTCTGGGGATCCAAACTCTATTCTTCATGCTTTCACAGGATATATTCTTGCATCTTAGACAAGCTATCCAGACCCAGACAAATAAAAGTTTTAAGGTATTAGCAAGTAGAAATAGCAAAAATGTTATTTTCTATGACCAAGTGCATTCATGTGTGTATGGGGGTGAGGGACACTCTCCCACTAATAAATGCCTGGTAATCCCTAGGCCCAGCACCAGCACCAGTAAGGCCAGGCGTAGTGTATAGTCTGTCAAGTATATTAAAATGACATGGCTTTCAGTGTACACCTGTTAAGAACTAAATTTGTTTTAAAGGGAAAAGCAAAGAAAGGCTTTGTAAACCACGTTCTAAAGCTACAAATCTGAGTTGCCATGATTTCCAATGTGGGCCACCCAAGTCCTCAGAGCAGCTGCTCTAACATGGACTGGTAATGATCGGTCACGGAATACAATAATTGTCTGTCGGGGGGCATGCACGCCTGCACACACGTACACAGGTGTATTTGCACTGAAGCCAGAGGAGGCCTTCAAGTGTCCTACTCTACCACCATCAATTTGTTTCCTTGAGTCAGGGTCCCTTACTCAATCTAGACCAAGCTCAAGGGATACTGTACATAGTTTTGAAGTTACAGGTACATGTCATCATTCCTGACTATTTGATTGGGTGCTGGGGATTTGAACCCAGGCCCTCAAGCTTGCACAGCAAGTGCTCTTACCTCTGAACCGTCACCCCTTCCCTGTCTTATAATATTGACTGGTTCCCTTCACTTTCCCACTAATACTTGGATGTTTTTAGTTTTCAGCCTCATTTCTGTGCCATCTTTGGATTTTGTATTTATTTTTAAATACAACTATATTTCCAAAAGAAATGACACTGACTTCTCCTCAGGTATACATATATATAAAACCCACTAGAGTTTCTCTGAGTTGCCCTCTAAATTCCCATTGTTTTTTTCTTTTCTGGTAGCTTAAAATCATGTTCTCCATCTATAACTATTACCTTTTATTTATATGAGTTCAAATAATTTGCTCAACGGGAAGAACGGAGCATTATCTTGATGTGTGCTGGGAGGATTATGAAGAATGGGTAGGGCCTCTTGCTAGAGGAGGTAGGCAAGCTCAGTCAGCGAGGCTAGCAGTCTTCCGGTGCCCTCCAATGGGATGGAAGGGCTTTTGTTGTTGCTGCAGCTTTTCCACTTGAGAAATACAAAGAAGCAGAAAGCAGGGGCTTCTGCTTCCAACGTTGGGGTAATTGAGGGCTTGGCTCATTCTGCTGAGAAAGCACCAAAGGAAAAAAAAATTCATTACTGGACTGGAGCAAAGAAACTAGGGAGAGGCCAGATTGCCAGAATCGTGGATCTCACACTACAGAAAGCAAGCATGAGACAGGCCCCCCCACAGTTCAGGACAGAAGGACTCCCCGTCTACCCTGCAGGAATCATGAGTGAGGCTGAGGATACTGAACAGTCTGGCCTTTGAGGGGATTTCAGCTTCCAGATGCCATGCAGTACTGCCAGGCTGCATTATGTTAATTGAACCTCTTCCTACAGCAGGGTTATTCCAGAGGAGGTCTGCCAGGGTCCAGCCAACTATGCATGCTGAGGAAGAGTGCACAAGACTGTGCCAGACAAAAAGGGAAACCCAAACACTTGAGCCAACATGCGTTTGTTAATTAGTTATTGGGGAGATGGTCTCAAAACAAGGTGAACATGTTTCTGTACTTTTCAGGTGAGACAGTTTGTTCAGTTCTCATTATGATGCTCTAAGAGGGACAAACCATGTACCCGAATTTAACAATTAGAATTCTCTCCAATGACTCCTTGTCTTCTGCCAAGGACACCAATGAGGAGATCAGATAAGAGATTTTTGTGCAAGATGACTCGAATGTCATTCACACCCTTCCTGAGTGGCGATGCACACAAGAAGCTTCACACTGGAGGTTTATATAAGAAGACTCCACTCTAAGAGGTATAAGGTTTGTATATGATTACCAATAGCTCATGGTAAACTGGGAATGACTGAAGACAGGACTGGTATTGTTTAGAGCGATGTACACGTAGTAATATGAGTCACAGGCTCACAGGCGTGGTGCAGAACAGAATTGGAAGTGGTAAAAAAGAAGAAATAAAACAGGAAATAAAGATAAAAAATATGTTTCTTTTGAGGTTTCTGAATATGTATTTTTCAATTAAATGTATGCATTTATGAGGGGTGGGTTTGTGGTTCAGTTGTAGAATTCATTCACAAGCAGTGACAAGCACATAATAATAAATATGACCAACATTTATGTAAGACCATGCTGGACATTTAATGGTAAACATTTAAAGAACTTCTTTCTCTGAACACTAAATTTATATGGATAAATGTTTTCTGTGCTTCATTAATACTCGCTCATGAAGAAGCAACTCGATAGTAACTAATAGTTGACATGAATTAGAGCCAACTAAATGCAACTCGTGTTCAAAATATAGACCCCAGTTTCTTCCTCAGATATTCCTACGGGCCAACCATGAGCAGAGAAGTAGCACGGTGAGTTACAGACAACTTCAATGATGGAGTCAACTGTACTCATAAGAGAAGAACTGGATGGGGATCCATTTCTAGAACAGCAGGACCCGGGAAATGGTTTTGTATCCATAAGGCAAGTATGAGGGCAAAGAAAATTCTAACAATGACCTGGATATCAGACTTGCAACATGCACACACACATTCACTATATATAATATATATAATATACATATTATATATGTATCTTTTTGAAAATATATATTTCATATTTTAAGATACTTTTGAAAAATTTACATGTAAGGATGTTTTTACCTGTATCTATGTCTGTGCTCCATGTGTGTACAATGTTCACGGAGACCAGAAGAGGCAGACTGATGCCCTGTAACTGGAGGTATAGACGGTTGAGAGATACCATGTGAGATTCAGAATCAAAACACAAACCCAGGGCCTCTTCAGCAGCAAAAGCTCTTAACTGCTGAGGCTCCTCTCCAGCTTCAAAACATAAATTTTGGTAACAGTCTGTGAGTCATGACTTAGTGTCCACAGCTTTTCATTTTATGGATACTTTATGGGACAAAGCAGTCTCGTTTCTTCACAGCACTTTAACAAATACAGGGCAAACTACTTTTCTCAAATGTGTGAACATGTTGTTTTGGTTCCTCTTCCCTACGCAGGATTCCGACTATTGGCGAGATTAGAAAAAACCTTGAGTTTGATGTCAGGAGAGCAACACCACTGTCCCACCTCTGGTACTACTCCCAGTGAGAACACTAAGGGGTTTCCCTGTGACTCAAGACTGAAATTGTGTCCTTGTTCAAGAGAAAATGTGGTCAAACATAGCTCAGCAGTTGTTTGTCCCTCATCAATTGCTCAAACGATATTGGAGTGCTTCAGTCTCTCGAACTCCCACTGGGACACTGACCTTAAATTCAAATGGTAGAGCATTAAGAAGACAGGCCTGCCTGAAAAAACCCTGGCTCCTCCATACCTGAACCTGTTAACACAAACATCTTGAATTTTCATGCATTTTGCCAACCCTATCATCATTAAGTCCAGACACTTGCCACTGGGTGGTGAGTGCGGAGATGTCTGGTCTTGTGGGAGGCACGAGAAGGAGTAGAGGTTGTACATCAGAACGGATGGGAATTCTCAAAGAGATATGGAAAACAAATTTCCTGGAAACAATTTTTTTCATGAGCATCAATATTGCTACAAGAAATATTGCTTAATGCAATAAGAAAACTGTACTAAACTCCCAAACTGTCCTTTTATTCTGTAAAGTGTACAAGTGTTTACTTACTGTGGTGTACACATGGAGGTCAGGCAAGCTCTTGTGTCCTCTCTTAACTTCTGTGTTGTTTCACACAAGGGCTCTTATTATTTGTACATGCATATAGCAGGCTAGCCAGGCTGTGGGCTTCCAGGAATCTGCCCTGGCTTGCCACAGGAGAAATGTGATGATGGATTGTCTATCATGCCCTGCTTTACGTGGATCCTGAGGATCAAACGAGGTCAACATCTGTGTGCCTATCATTTTACTCACTGAGCCATCCAAGAAAACCCATGAAGCATCTTAACCATTCTCTACTTAAGAGCATTAGAATGTGGATTGAAGTCTCCCTATAATATGCAATTACAAAGAATATATTTGATAAATGATTAAAGGCTTTTAACATAATGTTTGAGTTTTTGCTTGTGTCATATTACTTTAATCAGGAAAAAAACCTCAATGAGGAAAACAGGTTTATAAATATTCCAGGACTTACAATAATAGAATTAATTAATTAATTAATTAATTAATTAAATTTTATCCCCTGTGCTATGCTTTGCAAAATTTGCTTATTGATTGATGTCTTTCTTCAAGGTTTAATTTTTTCTTATCTGTAAAACTGAGATATATTTTGAAGCTGTTACTCATGGAGCTGTTATTTAAACTTATGGGAGATGTCATTCTGTAAATATGTTTTTCTTATTGGTTAATGAATAAAGCACTGTCGGCAAGTAGGAAGGCATAATAGGCAGGACTAGGAGACAAGGAGAATTCTGGGAAATGTAGTAAAGAGGAGTCAAGATGTAGAGACTTGAGAGAAGAGGTCCAGACCTTCTCTCTGGTAAGATGAGACCATGAGGAAACACTTGGATGAATGAAATGGGTTAATATTTAAGACAGAGCTAGCCAATAAGAAACAATAGTAACTAGTCAAAAGCTTTGTTTGTAATACGGCATCTCTGTATTATTTGGGACTGATGTGGCTGTGGGACCAGGCTGGCAGGAAAGCTGCTCGAAACATAAAACAAGTGTGAATGAAATGCCATGATAAAGATAAAACATCTTCCTTTGTGTGCTAACTTAAAATAGAATTGAAATTTACAGTGAAGTTAAATGTTTGTAAAATCCATAAAAGACTTTATTGAAATGATATATAATTTATGATTTATTAAACCTTGCCTAAGGATTCAGAAAGCAAAGTCAGCCACAAGCCATAGAAGCCAGGCACACACCTTTAATCCCAACAGCCAGAAGGTAGGAGGTGGTGAAACACACCTTTAATCCTAGAACTCAGGAATAAGAGGTAAATGTGAGTTCAAGGCCACCCAGATCTACACAAGATTGAATCCACCTAAAAGATAATTAAAGCTCATGCCTTTAATCCCATGACTCATGAGAGGTATATCAGTCAGTATCAGACATTAAATAGGAAGCATTCATTCTCCAGCCACGATGAGGGCAAGCAACAGTCTGAGGCATGGTGAGAGCTCCTGGAGACAGGATTCAGTCTGAGGTAGAGGTAAGAAGCTAATGGCCAGATACTTTGCCTTTCTGAACTTCAGCTTAAAGCTTAAACCCCAATATCATTCTCATGGCCTCTTATTTTTTGTATTACATCATATAGTTAGATGTTTGCGGGTATGATGAAGTATAATTATTTACAGGTGTTTATAGAACAGTTCTAATATATATTTTTCTTGATAAACAGTATGTGGTGGCATGATCGGTTACTCCCATCTGTCCTGTGACACATAGCTGCCATCCTTCTCCCTGAACCTATAAATTTCAATGGAATCTTGTAATTATATTATTTGTTTCTGCCTATTTTTTCATCATTTTCTCAAAATCTGTTCATGTTGTTTTATGTTTTAGGATTTCTTTCATTTAAAATACTGGCTTCTTGCCAGTTATTTTATGTTTTAAAATTTATTTCCTTTAAAATACTGACTTCTTGCCGGATTGAGCTTATTTAAAAAGGAAGAAAGAGAGGGGGAGGGAGGCAAATAGCCATGTTGGTTATTTGATGAGAGAGGTTATTCTGTAAATTTGTTTCTCGTATTGGTTAATGAATAAAGCACTGTTGGTCAATAGGAAAGGAAGATAGGAGGGACTAGGAGACAAGCAGGATTCAAGGAAGTAGTTGGGAGGAGTCAACATGGATAGACCTGGAGAGAGCAAAACCCCGGCCCTCTCTCCAGTAAGATGAGACCACGTGGAAATACTTACATTAATAGAAATGGGTTAATAATTTAAGACAGAGCTAGCTGATAAGAAAATATTAACTGGCCAACAGCATTATATCAAATACAGAGTCTCTGCATGTTATTGGGGGCTGGCACGGTGGTGGGACCGATCAGCAGTAAAAAAACATAGTAATTACAGTTATTAAATGTCTGGTAACAGTAAACAAAGATTAATATACATATCAAGGTAATTTGCTGGAGCAAATTTTGTGTCTAAAAGATAGATGTGAACCCTCTTGGTTTCATAGCTTTTGAGCTGGACTTTGTTACAGATGTATGTGTTCTACCCAAGGCCTATGGCTTTCACAACTGTTGTTTTGTGACTTTATACTAGTTAAGATGTAAACAGATAAGCTCTGATCCCAGAATAAATATACCCTTTGCACTTTCGTATGCCCCTCAGCTCTGGTCAATATTCACCGCACTCGCAACTATAATTCAGAAGACTCCACACTCAATTTAAGCTTGGAGAAGTAATGTGAGTTTGTTAGATTGGGTCCATGCAATTGGTAGTATTAGGACTCCTGACCACTATGGTATTTTATTTTTTAAATTCTTCTATTCATACATATTTATCCAGGTATTTTAAAGCACCACTTGTGGAGGAACAAATCTCAAAAGAATAGATTGAGTGAGTAGAGCAAGGAACAAATGTTACACAGTTGTACATCGTTTATGGATGTTAATAACAGCTAAGGTGATTTATGATAAAATCAGTGTATCAGAAAAATAGGGTGATCAGGTAAGAGCAGAGGGAAGAGCCAGCTGGGGCCAGGTAGCAGTGAGAGATATGACTCAGCAGTTGAAAGCACTGGCTGCTCTTGTAGAGAACCTGATTCTATTCCCTGTACCCACATGGCTGCTCACAAATCACCTGTAAAAATCCAGTTCTTGGCAATCAAGTGGCCTAGCCAGACCTCTTCTGTCACTTCACGCTTGTGATGTACACACACTCATGGAGGCAAAGCACTCACACACAAGATAAATGCTCTGTTTAAAGAATTGCCTAAGAAAAGAACCAAGAGAAGCTGGTGGTAGATGTTCTAGCCTTGGGGTGCTCACATGGGTATTTGTGTTAGCATTATCATGAGACATTTATGATTCACATAGTTTATTTATTATAATTTTATGTCAACAGTATACTGTGAAAAATGTGACAGAGAAGAATCATATGAAGAAGTTTTGAACTTGAAGAAGCCCATATTCTTGGCCTTATCACACATTAATGTATATGAAACTGTAGAACTTTAAAGTAGACCCAACAAGCCATAAGATAGAATACACTCTCTGAGTTCCTGCCCTGACAATAGCAGACAAGGTTCCTCCCTACCATCTCATGAGTTCTTCTGAATCCCAAATTGTTTTGCCAGAAATCCTAGAAGTTCCTCAAACAAACACATGTGATTATGTGTCTGGCTTCATTATAAAACAAAATCCCTATTTGAATCAATAATTTACAAAAACATACAAATCTGACTCTTGACTCTTCCCTGGTATGAATTGTAAGAACATATTTCTGTGTTTTCTAATTCTAAGAGTTCAATTCTCACTCCCAAGATACCCACATACACAGTATTGCACATCAAGTGCGAGAAGGAGCATGTCAAGTGAGAATGTTTGGAAGGATGGTTCTGAAATGGAATGTAATTATTCACTAACAATCATAGAAAATGAATTGCAGAACCCAATGTCCCTCTATGCTTCATGAAGATTTTCTCCCCATTAAAATGCTCACATAGTAATATAAGCAAGGAATATAGGTTTTATTAGTTCACATTTTAATATGACATTTATATTCCATTTTCTATTTCACTAGCTGTCATGTATATTTCTATTGTTGCCATATTCCTCCTTTTGCCAATAGTGTTTTTCTTAATAAGATTTTTTTTATAAAGTCAATTCTAAAATGTTTTGGTGTTCTATATAATCAATTTTCCACAGTTCTGTAATGATTGCTTCATAACATTCTATGGCTGGTTTTTATTGCCTTTGTTTTCATTTATAAAACTATTATCAAAATTGGAAATACAAATGCAAGTGTAGAGTCTTTCATATTATTGCAAAGATTTAAATTCAGAACTTTTGTGTAGCAGTTTTCAGAAGCATGTCGATAGAGACAGCTAAAGGATGGTGATTTTTCTGATGGAATGTTGTTTTTGTGAGGAAAACATAAATGATTTACTGAAAGACTGTTGTAATCATGCTTCTGGTTAATAATCAGGTTGTTAAAGTCTACAGACATCATTGCATTCTACTACAAATAGTCAATAAAGTCCTGTGTCTAATGATATTCGTAAATCATTTTCAAATATTAATACAAAATAAATCAACAAATTACACTAGTATGTGGTATTTAGGTGATTTTTCATTAAAAAACCATGAATATAAAGCAAAAATGTATGCATTAATTATATTTTAAGACCCTTAAGTGATTCTTCACTGATGGTTCATCACTCAACATTGAAGGCGGGGAAATCACTAGACCCAAGATAAATGAAAAATGAGTTTTATTGGAGAACAACTTACAGAGAATAATAAAGAGTGAGTCCCACCTCACTCTTCTCTCTTTCTAGTTCTGTCAAGACCTGAAGTCATGCCCAAAGGGCATGTGGTAGTGAGGCTACTACCACAAATACACTGGCAAGGATAGATGCCACTACGCAGCATAGTAACACACACACACACACACACACACACACACACACACACACACACACACCAGAATTTTTAATATGAAAATACTTGGGTAAAAAAACATATTCTGAAGACAAGAACATATTAGATGCAGAATTATTCCTATGAACACTTAGTTTGTAGTTCTATACTTTTGACTCTTAATTCCATTAGATTCAATACTTCCTTTAAATAATCATGTTTTATTATGCCATTTTAGTCTCCTGATTTAAAGTTCACAGTTACTGCCATCTACCACTCACAATTTAAATGTATAGAAAGAGATAGCCATCATATCTTAAGGTAACGTAAGAGGAAAAAAACAATAAAGTTGTGACCAGTTCAATGTATTCACTTTGTTAATGTTCAGACGTAACCACAAGAGACACCATGACGAAATCAGGAGATGCTTGCTTTTTAGATCATTCTGAAAATGCTGTCCATTCTACCATATCAATGTGAATTATTCTGCTTTAATGATGCTGCCTCAAAACAAAACAAACTAATTAAAAAAAAAAAAAAAAAAAACCAAATCAAAAACCAAAAGCCGTTGATGTCATGATTTTGGGGAATGATCAATCTTTGGTTCAGTTCTTAACAAAGTTCAATCTTTACTTAGTTTTAATAGTATTTTCATGTATATAAATCTTTGTTTACTAAAGCCTTACACAAAATCTTTGCATGTTGTTAAGTTCGGTTACTTATAAACAAATCTGTCACTTACATGGATTCCTAATAGAGGACTAGGAAATCACACCGAATAGCTGCTCATCACTTGAAGAGCATGCCTGGGGAACCAGTGGACCAATTAATTCCCCAAGGGACCGCTAGGAAATCTCATGTCTAGTTGAGAACCAACCATTGTACCATTGCTCTAAATAAACCAAACCATTGCTTTTTGTTGTCTTTATCTGTTTTGTTTCTCCAACTAAATATCGCAGACTGAAAAATTCCCAGAAATGAAATAAATGTGTATGAATATCATGAAAAATACACTTGGTCTCTGGACCAAGTGCTGCACCCAGTAAATTACTCTTGATGATAAGAATTCTTCAAAGTTTTATGTAATGCAGGATATTACAAAGCAAGACAGAGCAAGCTTGTCCAGCTCCCTCTTCCTGTACTTAATAGATCCACTAACACAACCAAGGGCTTTGCCATTACCATCTTGTCTAGCCTTAATTTTCTCTCAAGGATCTAATCTACATATGCCACTAATGTAGTTTTTGAGTATTTAATTTCTAATAAATGAAAGATCCACTATGACCAAGTACTTCTGTGGTCAATTGTGAATATTGAATTTAAATGATATAGGACATCCCTGAATCTTTTTATGCCTCCTTTGATTTTAGTTTATGAGCCTTGAGTCTAGAGAAGCTTCTACGTGAACATTCTGTTGTTTCTGATGTCAAGACTGAAGTCATGAAGATAGTCCCATCCAGCTGAGGGCAGAGTTCCAATGTCCAGAGCTGATTTCCCTGGAGAAGGCAACCTGGATATGAAGTTTCTCTGAAATTTACACCAAAAGCAAAGGGCAGGGAGAATCACCATTAACCACCATGTGTCCATTTTTCAGGTGAACTCCTTATAGTGACAGCTATATTTAACCTAGATGTTCTTTCTGCAGCCATCAGGGCTTCATATTAGTTGAAAAAAAATCCAGGGAACTATTGTACATGACTTAATAACTGAAGGGATTTCCAATTGCTCTGTTGTTTTCTTTGGAAAAACAAAAAGTTGCTTGTGTGAGACAAAGAGCAATTCCTGATGAACAAGACACATTGAAGGGTATGCTTATTGTGGTGAACTAAAAGAAAATAACTGTACATTGCCACCCATATATCCAATGTTGAACAAAATTAGATACATGTTTCTCCCATGTAATTATTTGATGAAAAACTTAAACCCCCCTTTCCTCACCTAAAGCAACTAATTGTATTTTTTCCAATGCAAAATATTTTCCTTCTAGTAAAAAAAAGAAATATCTTAAAGTCTAACTAGGAGCTTGCTTATATTTGCATGAAAGTGAGTGACATCTTCTGCTATTTCAAGAATTACCAGTACTTTGTGTATGCACTATCATTTAAAGCTTACAACCAATGACATTATTGTGTTTTCTAAGTTTACAGAGGAAGGGACTACAGATCTACAAGTGGCACCCACTCTAATTTGAGTGAGAAAGGAATTTCTGCAATGTGGGTGGATTCCAAATGTCACTGTTTGTACTTGCCCTTCATGTCTGTGTTGATTGATATTTCTGTTCTGGTTTGATTTGTTTTTAACAAGCCAGTCTTTTGACAGTGACCATTAAGGCAAGGTATGTTCTCTCAGCCTCCTATGGCAGAGGCCATAGCAGTTGTACTTTTCATTTTGCTGCTTGCACTGATCTTGCTCTGTGTAATCTTATGTATAATACAGAGGATGGTGTGTCTTAAGCAAAGACCTCACTTAGTCAATGATTACAAAATATTTCTGTGGTCAAATCTGTATCTACCAAGTGCAGTCATAGTCAACACAGCTTCCATGCTTCTTCAGAAAATACTATATTGCAAAGTTTTCAACATTTTTATATAAAAAAGTAATTTTAAGATCTGATAAACATTTAGGAAGTAGACACAGGGCTTTTGAAAACAACTTCTATACCAAAACAGCCCTCTCTTGCTCACCATGGAATACATCTACAAAACTAAAGCACGACTGTGTTTTAAAGGTCTCTAACATATGTACAAACATCTTATTCTCACAACATCACTTCCTGAGAAACTGAGTAACACAATAATAAGCATAGCTTCTAGCTATCCTGTTATTCAGTTTTTGAGAAATCTAAAAATTCTTAAATAATGTGATTGATTTTCTAAGCTGTAGAGTTTTTGTATTCTTAGTAGAAAACATAGTATAAACTATTAACTTCTAAGCCTCTCTGGGCAACATCTATGAAAATTGGTGTTCTGTGCCAAACCATCTAGAGAGACTATTACAAGATATTAAAAGTAATCCTTATTTAATTGATTAATTAAAAGTAATCCTGTTTCAGAGTCTTTGAGGAAAAAATCCTTATCTCAATAATCACCCCACCTCTGGTACCTTTTGTTATATATGAATAATGAAGAGTCTTAAAATATCTTGGAAAAGAAATTGGTGAAATAATAAATTAGTTGATAGTAGCCACAGTCAGAAAGAATTCTAAGAATGATAAAACATTATTGGCCACTGAGAAGGACGGTGTGTAGACTATATAATACATGGTCTTTTATTTTCTAATTTCCTTACTCTAGATGACACCGAAACCCTGCTGAGTGCTTCAGAGAAAGCATGCAAGTGCTTACCTTTTATAAGAAGAGTTCATGCTAACAAACTCTTTGGTTTTTGTTTGTTTTATTTTGTTTTTTTTTGTTTGTTTGTTTGTTTGTTTTACTTTGGGTCACTCTCCCATACATATTAATGCCCTATTGAGTACAGAATGTGTTTTGAAATATTCATTTTTTAGGTTAAGTTGTAGTGTTTTAAGATTTAAATTTAGCTTTTGAGAAATTCTCACATGTGTATAATGAAACAAGATCACTTCTATTTCCCATATTTTTCCTCTAATTTCCCCATATGTTTCCTAACATGTCTCCTCCCAACTTAATTCTTTTTGTTTTTTGATAACTCACTATATCCAATCAGTGCTTCCCATATGTCCCTCACTGTGGAACATCTTCTGAAGCACTGGAAACCCATCAGTGGCTGCATACTCAAACAACTATGTGTAGCTCTCCTGCAAGTATCTATTGCCAATAGCTTTAGTGAGGGGTAGGGACTGAAGAAGGTCAAACAAATCTATACCAGAATTATCATTGACTTGAACACACACACACACACACACACACACACACACACATATATATATATATACATATATATATATACACACATATATATATACATATATATATATACACACACACACACATATATATATATATATAAAATCTTGGGCTAGTACTGTTGTGAAGTCATGACTGTAGTAAGAACTTCACTCCTTCCTATCTTTAAGCTCCTACATTCTTCCCAATGCCCCTTGAGCTTTGGTGGTGCTACTGAAGTTGATACAGTTGTTCTGTATATGGTTGAGTACTCAGAATCTTGTTCTCAACATATGGAAAAGCTATACATTTCTCCTTTTACAGAGGCCCAACTCAGAAAGAAGCTTCTCTGAATGTAATTGAGAGTTGCCCCGGGTCTACAGGTATAAGCATAAATGTTCAAGGGCAATTTGAATGCATGGACATTTTGTAAAATAACAACATCAGTTTCTACCCAACCACAGGCATGAGCTTTAGAGAAGGATTGCAGTACTAGGCATAACAATTTCTCCTGTAGCACAGACAGACCTCCAATCCAGTAAAAATAGTATTTGGTTAGCCCATAACAGTCATGTCAGTGTTGGACAGAAAGACACATCTTACCTAGTTGATATTGAAGCATGTAAAGTTTGGTACTTGTGTAATAGCTCTGGTGTCTTACTCTCCCAGCAGACTGCATGGGGACTTGTGGCACTATGTATGCTAGAGGGAAGAGAAAAGTTTCTCAGTCACCCAAAGCATGTAGTTTCTTCAGCAACAGGGGACTTATCATGAAGTTTTGATGGGTAACCAAGGGCAATGACCTCTGGGCCTCACTGAAAATAACAAACATTGTACTGTGGTCTTCACTTAATAATCCATGTATTCTGTGAGTGACCTTGATAGCTCAAGAAGAGTAAATATATTGAAACTATTGCTGTGTATGAGTGGTATTTATTCCAAAATGATACTGCTTAATCGTCCTGTATTAGCTTTTCAAAAAGGAAAATTATAAAAGCTATACCAAAGCAATGGTATGTCATCTTCCTGTGCACTCCCTAAATAAGCACCTTAATTCTTTAATCAAAAAATTCACTACTTGTCACTAAGTAATATTTTGTGTGTTAGCTTACTTTGGAAGGAAAGGAAAAGGCTTAAAATGGATAGACTTAAGTAATTTGTCAGCTCTTACACAAATGTCCTTGAACTCTCCCTCAATCAATCATTGTGGAAATATACACCACATTCTCTGATAAGTGGTAGTCACTTACAATAACAGCACAAAACGTACATTTTTATGTCCATAAATTATGTAGCAAAAGTAAAGGAAATGACAAGAGACTCAGCACACTGCTAACATGACTTAGTGACATGATCAGACAAGAGATTCAAAAATAGAGAACTTCAGTAAAACCTAGAAACATAATTGTATTGAATATTCAACACTAACAAGTCTAACATAAAGTTATACTTGGAAATTTAATTCAAAGGAATTTTAAAATGCAGTTTTTACAAATGAATAAGCTTTTAATTTTTAAGCTATTGAAAATAGCATATAAAACACTTGCTGGACCCTAATAGCTGACTGGAACAGGAACAGAATTTGCATGCAAATAACATGATGAGAATAAACCAACAGACAGAGAGACTTTATCTTTGCAGAACAAGTTCATTCTGCTTCTTAATATTTTATTTGCTTTTCTATTGTGTTTATTGTATTTGGAGCTATGGGATGCACTCAAAACAAACAAACAATATCATGTCATTTGTAACCTGGGGAAATGAATAAAACATTTAAAACAGTGTGGGCGTATTGTAACTTAGGGTCCGGAGGATAAGCACTTTACTCCCCACCCTCTTTCCAAGCCTCTTTCCATGTTAGGAACCCATCCTACATTTTCCACAAGAAGTAGTGGGAAGTGGGACTTCCCAGAAACCAAACCTTTAAGGTGTCTGGGCTTGACCTTAATGCTTCTAATATGCAGTTGTCATTTGTTGGTTAAATAGGGATAGAGTGCACACTGACCCAGAGGGAAGCATGCCTTCTGAATTATGATGGGCCCCCAATGCCCTCTGCATTCGTAACTATTCAAGGTAACAGAAAATCTGAAGAAGAACATGATAAATACATGACTGTGTGACAGGTAAAGAAAAGACAAAAGGCATCACACAACTTTACTGTCCATTGAGAGTTATGATTCATGGATGCAGAAGCTGGGGAAGGATAATAATAATATAAATAGTAACAGCCAAAGTAGCCTCACTCCTTACTTACTGTAGCCACTTGCTTTTTTGTCCTACACTTTAAATCTTTAAAGTCTCCTTAACAAATCTAGTGAAACACAGAAGTCCACAGAGTAATTAGAATTGGAGATTTCTCCTCCATAAGATCTGTGACTAAATATTACCTACAATAGTATGGACTGATTAGTATGTTTTATTTTGATGTCTTCAACAATATTGACCGGCCATAATGCACAGTTAGTGTTGCTGTTACATATTGGGCCATAGAAATAGGCAGAGGACATTATATGATTTATTTGTTAAGTAAGATTTTCATTTTCTGTAGTTTGACCTCTGTCTATATGAACTAATCTATCTATTCATGCAACACAGTGAAAAATCAATAGATTATGAACAAGCCAGTTATGATAGATGATGTATGTTTGACATGGATGTGACATCCATGCACTTGAGTACATTGAGCGTTGCAGCTCTTAAATTCCTGCTGGCATGGTACAGCACATGAGAAAATTGAAAGGGGGGAAAAAGATGTTTTTAAGATCCAACTTCTTTTGTAATTTCCCCTTTCATCCTTAAAACACTTTTTGTCTCTGTTTGCATGTTGTCTTCAAAAGAAAAATATAACAGTACTGCCCCTTTGAAAATAAGAGCAAAATTGTCCTCCACGTTCTTGCTTCTTGGAGTTTTTATTTCTATGAATGTGATTGTTTCATTTTTCTGGATATGCATTCTATTTTCATCTTACTATAATGTACATCACAGAATCAGCAAACACTGTACAGCGTTTATAAGAAATGCAGCTGGCTTGCAGCACTCATGAGAGTAGCACTCTTCACCTTGCCTGAGCAACTTGATGGGAGATGTTATTCTGTATATATGTTTCTCATACTAATTAATAAATTCTATGGCCAATAGAAAACTAGATAGGCGGGGCTAGGAGAGGAGGAGAAGGAAAGAGGAAGTGGGAAGGAGGAGTCGAGATGTAGCCCGGGGAGGGAGGAAGACTACCGCCTCGGCTCCCTAATAAGACGACCACGTGGAAATAATTAGATAAGTAGAAATAGGTTAATAATTAAGGCAGAGCTAGCCCATAAACAATAATGGTAACTGGTCAACAGGATTGTATCAAATACAGAGTCTCAGAGTGTTATTTGGGGCTCACGTGATGGCGGGATCATGATGGCAGGACCCACTGCAGCCGGCGGGAACAACCTGCCGTAACAGCAACTCAGTAGAGGATAAGTAAAAATGGATTAAAAATGTAATGTATAATTTAGTGCACATTATAGAGTTACTTATAATAGTCAAAACTTGCAGTTAAGTTAGTTAGGAGTTTTAGATATGCAGAGATGTATTTGAGATGAATAGGCATTCTTCAAACCTTTCAAAGACCTACAGACTATGGCATTTAAAATGGTTTGGGGATTTTCTTGACAGTGAGGCACAACTGCTCCTGGTAACACCACCTACGTCAGAAAGGAAGATGGACATTGAAGAAACATGTTATGGAGTTTTCTTCTAATATGGCAATACTAGCCATTTGGACAAGGTACGGCTTCTGTCTAGACTGTTTGACTATATGCTGTATAAACTGGATGTGCAGGACCCACAGAAAAGTGACTGCTGATGCAAGATGGACAGTGCTACAGGATTCCTGCTTCATGGAAGAGTCTGCAACACAATCTGCAGGACACAGAGAAAAGTGACTGACAAACTGCCAATACAGATGGACAGTTTAAAGCTTCCTGCTTTGCTGAAGAGTCTGTAAGACACATTATGGCCTATAGGCTGAAGATTGAAGATGGAACATTAGAGAAGAACTTCGGGTGCCTGACCAGGTAGCAAGATGTCTGTCATTTCTAGAGTTTATATATTATCCTTCTGTGGTCTTTGAAGAAGTTGAAGACAGATAGTTATGGTTATAGTTTTCCTTGGTTATAATTAAAGATAAGTTACATATAAGACTTTAGACTCATAAAATTAGGTTAGATGATAGAATATTTTCTTTAAGTCTTACTAAATGTTAATGGACTAAATATTGTTAACTGTGATTCTTATTTGATAACTGTTGTGTGATATATTTTGCTATGTTAAGGTTAAAACCCTTTTTATTTTAGACAGAAAAGAGGAGATGATGGGAGATGTTTTTCTGTAAATATGCTTTTCATGTTGGTTAATGAATAAAGCACTGTTGGCCAATAGGAAAGCAAGATATGCAGGGCTAGGAGACTAGGAGGAAAGAGGAAGGAGTAAGGAGGAGTCAACATAGAGAGCCTGGAGAGGTAGAACGCCAGCTTCTCTGGCCAGTAAGATGAGCCACGTGGAAATACTTAGATTAATAGAAATGGGTTAATATTTAAGACAGAGCTAGCCGATAAGAAATGATAGTAACTGGCCAACAGAATTATATCAAATACAGCGTCTCTGCATGTTATTTGGGGCTGGCATGGAGGCGGGACTAGGCAGGCTGGCAGAAAACAACTAGCTACAGTAGAGGTGATCTTTGTGGTTCAGGTGTGGGAGAGCTGCCTCTGAGGATGTGGAGCAGGAGAACCCGCCCCTCTGCCTTGCTCATTGCTACAAGGAGTGCACTAGCCTGAGAGCTCAGCGGGGCAGAGCTGGCTGCCAACCCAGCAACTACCCAGCAACACTAACCAACCCAGCAACCACCCAGCAACACTAACCAACCCAGCAACTACCCAGCAACACTAACCAACCCACCAACTACCCAGCAACACTAACCAACCCAGCAACCACCCAGGCCCAGAATCCAGGTTTATGAGTTGTCCCACCCCAACATCTGCCCCATTTGTGATCTGCTGGAGTACGTGAAGGGACCTTCTACAGACCCTAAGCTGCAGGATTTTCACAACATAGGTCAACAGCAGGATAACCAAGAGGAGTTCCAGTGAGGGCCCAGCATCTATAGTGCGGCAAAACCCAGAGTCCTTGAACCAAACCAATGAGTCTTCAAAACGAACAGTTACAAGTAACGATATGTGGATAAAATGTTTTACTGTTTGACTCATCCATAACACTACAACTTCCATGACCAGATTTTTCCTTTTTTCTCTAATTATTCTTTTTCTGTCTTGGGGGTTGATTACAAGGGCAGAGAGTAGTGATGAAGGGAAAGAGAAATAAATGGGATTGAGTTATATGATGTGAATGACACAGAGAACAACAAAGAAAAATGAAATGCAGCTGGCTTCAGCTAAAAGTCAGTATTCAGTGAGCATTTTCTAATTTAAGCAAGTGCTCTTATTTTTACTTCAATAAGTTAAAGTTTGCAAGCTGAAGAGATAAAATAAAATTGAAATTTAGAAGAAAAATAGGAATTGTGTATAGAAAGATTTAGGTTTTTTTTTTTTTTTTTTGACTGCCATACGTTTTAATAGTTTCCCTTACATAGAGCAGAGTCCAGCACTAAAAAGGAGATATTTGGAGCCCTGAGTTGCTTCTACTCTACTCTTGCTGTTCTCACCTTTACTTTTCTCTTGTCAGCCATGCTTTCAGCATATGTTTTCCTTCCTTTTGGATCTGGTATGTGCCTATGGCATTCTGTTACCTCAATAATCGTGACAGATGAAAATCTCTAGATAATAAAAGATCCTCAGAATGTAGCTACCTTAAATGGCATTGCTCACAGGTGAATCTTGTGGTTACTGGTAGATCTCAGAGAAGGATTGCCTTATACCAAGACAAGAGAAAGGGGTAAGCCCCCAAAGAAAGACAGAAGCATTATCTGCATGACATGGAGCTACATTGTGGTCTCAATGAAGATAGACTCAA
Source organism: Cricetiscus sungorus (assembly GCA_030556225.1). NCBI lineage: Eukaryota > Metazoa > Chordata > Mammalia > Rodentia > Cricetidae > Cricetiscus > Cricetiscus sungorus. The sequence goes on along the minus strand of JANBXA010000737.1, from coordinate 7,690,982 downwards.
TGTTGTGTCTTTCAATCAAGCCATTTTGCCAGCATCGCCATCCTTCAAAGAATATCCGTCTGATACCTGTAGTACTGAATGACAATATTTTGCCACTTTCAGTATTTAATTCCATTTAATTTACAGCACTAATTGTGTGAAAGTATTAGTAAAGTGATGTTAATGGTATCTATGATGTGATGGCACACATTTGTGAACCAAGCAGCCCAGAAACCGTGGTAGAAGTGGGAAGCAGCAGGTCTTTCATGTCAGGACAGGCTACTGCTGTAAATAAAGAATTTGGCCATGGCAGCCCACACCTAAATGTGAAACTGAGAGAGCTTGAAGTAAAAAGGGGGAAACTGGAGGGGAGGGAAGCAGAGAAGAAAGAAGAAGTGTCACATGCTTGAGCTGCCTCTGCAGGAGTAGGCAGCTCCCTTTTATCCACTTTGCTTTGCCCACGGACATGCTCATTTGTCCATAAAAAGCTGATATAGTCAAACACCATTGTCACCAGGCTCTGATACACATTCTGTTATCTCTGCTGCTGATTGACCCATCCATAAATCAGATCAACTGCATCATCATTAAATCCAAACATCTTTGCTTACTGAACAAAATCATCTTGATTTTGTGTCGCTAAGTACCCAGACTCCCTTCCAGACTCTACAGCTCAGGGAATGCACGCCCATGACTCACCCAGACCCTGCTGTGGACATCTCAGCTTCCTGAGGAAGGAACCAGAACAGCAGGACATGCAGCCTTCTGCAGCTGATAAGGCTCAGAGACTTCTTGGTCACCCTGCCCGGACCTCCTGACTCCTTGGATACGGTGCAGATGTTACATAACATCTCAGGAAATGGAGCCTAGATCCCTGGGTTCTCAGAAGAATGAACATTATTTTTGTCATTGTTATCCATATTAGGCCTGTTGCTTGAGAATTTCTTTTCTCTCAAAAATAATAGATTTAAGTGCACCCACAGTAACAGTCACATTCAGTTCTGAATCTTAATTTTTAATTATATTTTTGGGCTTTTTTCAAATTAATTTTTATTTAAATCAAAAACAATCTTATTTTACATACCTATCCCAGTTCTCTTTCCCTTCCTTCCTCCCATTCCTCCCAATGAATCCTCCATCCACTCCTCAGGGAGGGTGAGGCCTCCCAAGGAGAATCATCAAAGTCTGTCACATCATTTGGGGCAGGACCTAGGCCCTCCACCATGTATCTAGGCTGAGAAAGTATCCCCCCATAGGGAATGGGCTCCCAAAGCCCAATCATGCACTAGGGGTAAATATTGGTTGCACGGCCAGCAGCCCCATAGACTTCCCAAGGTCCCTTTTATCTAAAATGATTGCATAGAATTTTAAAGATCTTCAGTTTTACGTGCTATAAACAGGGTTTTAAAAGCATCGTATGTTTGCCTATCGGGATCTGATGAAGTATTCTTCCTATCCATCGTCAGCTCAGTGTCCCCTTACAGAGATGGTTTAAACCCTTAAACAGTATTAGTCAAAAGATAGATTTCATGTCTCATACATCCTTTATATTAAATGTAATTTGACAATAGTTAAGCTAACAAATAATATTTATAATACTTACTTACACATAAGCTATTGAAAGCCACCTCAGATCATCAGATGTCTTTGATAACAACACCATAATGGGAACTTATTGACTGACCCTGTCTTTTTTACAAAATTTTATGCTGCAGCTCTGTAATAATGAGGTGCATAATTTCTGTATTGAATCAGGGAAGTATTTGCAGAGTAATCAGATATAACCTGCAGGTATGTGGATAAAATAACCTTATTCTAAAGAGCTCAGAATAATTTTATTAACTGTTGTTTTTGGCTAATACTGTATGAAGAAATAAAGGAATAGAGGAAGGAGAGGAGGAAAGAGAAAGTGAGTAAGAGATTGGAAATAAGGGAAGAAAGAAATAAAACAAAAATTGCTTTCAGACGCCTATATTCCCTCAATGGTTTAATGAGGTATAATACTTACATCCCTTTAAAAATACGAAATTATAAAGAAAACTAGCCTTAAAAAGCTTTCACTAAAGTCAATAAATATTAGAATATAATCTAAATGTAGTAGACTTCAAATAAATATTTGTTGAGACACTTTAAAAAAAATGATTGAGACGTCTCTAAAACAAATTTTCCCTTTTGTCCTTTAGGCCAAAATATGCAAGGAAAGTTAAGTCTGCATAAGAAGGAGAAAGGAAGTGGCCATTTCATTTGAAAAGCACTGGCAAATGGCTTTTTTCACAACATTTGGACACAGGCTTTATGTGAGAGCCGAAACCTGTGAAAATACTGCATTTTGTACAACTGAAAACATTACAGACCCTCTAAAACGGCAAATGTGAAATACGATGCTATTTCAACCACAGAAAGTTAAACATAAGAATTTATATTAATGTAACTTATATGCACAGCTATAGCATATAATTCTGTGCACACACAGGAACAAGTATAAAATACCGTAATTAAAATACCTATTAAAACACACATGGACTTAAAAACTGCACTGGAATTCTACTTTTAACTTTTTAAAGGTATGAAAGCCTCCAGTTCAGCTGTTTAAATAATAGGGAGACTTGTAATAGGAAAATATTAGGTCACTGTATTACAAAAACATACCTTTTATATCTTTTTTAAGGTAGGTATTTCTGGAATATTCTGTTCATATTTTATCAATAGTAGAGTTTTAGTATTATTTTATCTACAAAAAATATCTTTTTAAGAATACATGTAAATTTACGTTGTTAGACAGAAACAACCATGAAAATGTTTCATTTCATTTTGTGAGTTTTGGTGCTGTTGGTAGGGACTTTGGGAGGATTGTTATTTGGGTTTAGTTTGTTTTTTAATACAAGGTGTAATGTAGGCCAGGCTGACTTTGAATTCCTGATACCTCTGCCTCAACCTCCCAGGTCCAAGGGTTACAGGCATGTGTCATCCATCACACCTTGTTAAAAGTGTTTGCAACATTCTTCAATCTGATTATTGTGAGGCATGTTATGGTTTTTGTAGGCAAATTTACATTTTGGACAGAACTGTACAAATGTCCCATTCCATATGCTAGTAATGAGTTCAAAGAACAGGTGAAGCGCTGGATAGTTAAGACCATCAAAGGGCTCAGTCTTGAAAGTGTTAAACAGTTCATTTTAACATTAGTTCCCCTTAGAAGGACACTTCCCAACCTACCACAGGAGACACAATGGGCTGGCACTATATCCCTGGACTGTAACACACTGTACAAGGTTAATGAAGATCTTGAGTTCTGACGATGGCTTTACATTAAATTTTATAAGCGTTTGTTTAACACTCATTTCACACACCGGCACGTCCACTGTATGGTATTCCAGACTCTCTGTTTGCAATCTCATCTTTCTGCTCTGCTGAAATATCCTCCCTGTTGCCCACTGCTGATTTATGTCTATCAATTTCTCAGGAATTTGATTGAAAGATCTTTTTCTTCACCCTTTCCCTTCTCTCTCTCCTTTCCTCTACCCCTTAGCAACTAACTACTTCCTGCTTCCTATGGTCTCTCCTTTCACTTTCTTCTAGAACCTGATCTTAGACATATGAATACATTGGGTTTTTGGGTTATTTTTAGTTTTTTTGTTTTGTTTTGTTTTGTTTATTTGTTTGTTTTTAGTTTTGATTTAAAGTTTCCATTCCTCTTTTGTGTTCTCCTTGGTAGGCCATTAAATTTAAGAAGGTGAATTCATCCTTTAATTTCTTATCCATTTGCATGTGGACACAGCATTAACTTCTTAAAGAGCCCCATGGAACAGAAAACAAGACCCCACCACTAACGTATTGTTTTAAAAAGAAAGAAAAACATCATGCCAGACTCTTTTGCAAGTTATCACATGATAATTTTCTTTCCAAAAACTGACTCGTCTCCACTTACAAAATTCACTGATTGCAAAAGGTACATCTCCCACAGGCAATATGATTTCTCTATCATTTACCAGCCCTTCAGACATGGGAATCTCTTGCTAACTACTTTAACCTTGGTCTGGAAATCAACTGAAGAAAATAACAACCAATGTTCATAGACATATTCTTGTGCTGATATCTTGTTTGTACAAAAAAAGCCTGCCTTAGGGTCAGAGAATGGAGCTTGCCCCCAGCCAACCACACAGGTCTGGAGGTCTGTACAGGAAGTGAGAGAGCTGGACAGAAGCAGAATATAAGCAGGGAAGCTTTCCCTGAGTTAATTTACCCACAATCGAATACTTGCCCTATGCAAGGGACGAAATGCTTTACATAAATGCTCTACATAAATCAGAGAAGATAAATTCTCCCGGGAATGAAACTTTTCAGAAATACTATACAAGTAAATTGATACAATATTCTGAGGGAAAAGAAAAAAAAATAGAACCCAAGCCTCAATCAGCCAGCGTAGTTAATCTTTGAGAGATTGGACAGTTGGGAAGGTGCCAAAAGTGTAGCTAGAATAAGAGATGGTATTCTGGTTGATTCTGCCTTAGGTCCATGTAACAGGGAAGTAAATGGCGACTTGTTGAGTGACGTTTGAAAATATTATAGCCTAACTACACTTATTGAACACCAAACACATTAGAAAATTTGAAAACCCTGTTTTAACATGATAGTTCTCTTACAATAACAGACTGTGTAAAATAAATTAAGAATAAAGCTTAAGATAATGATAAAAAGGTACGGGAAAGGAGACTAGATGATGTAGAAACCTACAAAAAAAAAAGGAAAGAAAGGAAAGAGGGAAGGAAGGAAGGAAGGAAGGAAGGAAGGAAGGAATGAAGGAAGGAAGGAAGGAATAAAATAGAAAGCAGACAGTGTTGGTCTTCAGACATTATGCTGGCAGGATGCATTTGCCAGCACTCAGGCAAATACCTAACCAGCCTCAAAGTCTTACAGCCATACATGTGCTTGTCAATATTCTGGCAAATACTTAGTCAGCCCTGGGACCTTATAGCCCTACATCACGACATCACACATATGTAAGACTCTATGCACACACAAAGGGACCCTTTTAAAGCAAGCTTCTCCTGTACCTACCTCTCTCTCTTTGCCACTTGCCTTTCCTGGGTAGACATTCAGAACCTCTTCTGTCACTCCCTTATCAATAAACTCCTACATGGGTCTGTTGTATTCCTTGGCTCATTCTCCCTGACACCGCTAAACTACTACAGCCAGAACTTGTGTGTATCACTAGGAAACATTTAAGTCTAGACTTCAGTATACTCTCTTGCCACCATAGGAATAGCACATTGGGTAAATCTTTTGTCTTTGCTGAAACATTGACTTATTATTGGTGGTAGGTGAGCCAGCTTTGAAAGACAATTGTTTAAATTAAATATGAAAACTGCTACACATGACTAATGACGGGTTGTATGTACTCAATGTGCTCTACCCACTAAGCCTCTCCCCTCTCCACGAGTTAAATATCAAATCTCCACTTCTCCATCGCACAGTTACTTCCAGCATCAACAAGAATAAAAAGGGACAATGACATAGAATTATGGGTCAAAAGAACCTGACATCCATAAGTTCATGATATACTCATTCTAGGCCTGAGCTGTCTCCCCCGACTAATCTCTAGGTTAGCATTGTCACCTTAAGAGTGAACTCGAGGAAGCACTTGAACAAGGTGTCCTGACGGCAGGAGGGACATACGATGAAATTCTCAATCTTAGGCACAAGTAGGTTTCTCTGGAGAAGAAAAGTAATCAACTGTTTTCCATGAAGGGGATGTTAAATCGCAGTAGTAACCTAGTCCATAACTTAAATAATGAGAAATATGAACATACTGAAATATCATTAATGTTTAGTATAATTGATATAATTGTTGTTGATACTTATTATTTATCATTTTATAATAAGAGACTGTATTTCCTGAGCACATGGGGACCATTGTAAGGAGTCTTCATGTAATTATTAGGTATTTGATTTTATAATATACATACTTTTCATAACCCCATTTGAATGTAAAAGTCAGCTAAACTTCAGTGATTCCAATAATAGAATCCTATTCATAATATTTATAAATTTTGGTTTTTAATAAGTGCTTCTGATGCCTAGACCTCTAAGTCATACTACTCTAAATACCCATTAAAGGGCTGGAAAGACTTTTGTTATTTGTATTAGAGATAGCAACCTATTAATGTGATTGTGTTTTGTGTGCAGGTGCAAGTACCCCGTTTCCAAAGCCAGAGGAAGGTTTAGGAAGCTTGCTCTATTAGTTTCTGAACTTGAGATAGTATTGCTCACTGAATTTGAGGCTAGACTGGTATATATAGCCCCAGATGGCCTCCTGTCTCCATCTTCTCAGGTCTGAGGTTGCAGGACCTAGCAGACACCAGCTTTTTAGAGGGAGATTTGAAATCAGGTCCTTGTGTCTGCACAGCAAGCACTCTTACCCACTGAGCCATCTCCCCATTCTGAATTTATTACTCTTTAAGGACTGTCTGCCTAATCCTCTACAAAGGTTTTTCTTATTCTCTTTTACTCAGTATTCCATTTTCCAGGGATGAAGATTTCATCATGCCAATAATCAAATCTAAAATTTCCATCTTTATGTACTCATAAAGACAAAATCAGATGTAGTGCAAACTATTCCAAAATACAAATTGGCTAGGAAAATGACAATTTTCCCATTGCCTCCCCCAACACACACACACACACACACACACACACACACACACACACACACACACACACACTTCCTGGTTTAGATACTCAGAACATTTTCCTTTCCCAATGTAATCTTGAGAGAAAATCTAGGTTTCATAAGCACTGTTCAGTGTTGCAGTTTTGTGTTGGTTTCATGATGAAACATTTGTAATCAAACCTATGTCGTGGTATTAAGGTGCTTGCAGGAACCCTGAAAGCATCACCTCCCCAAGGACATTCTTGTAAGGCTTTAAATTGTTGGTTTTGAGATAAAAGCTTTAAATGCTTTTAAAATGGTTTGAGGTGTTTCCTGCTGTGTGAGAATATAAAATGCAACATTCCAACCCAAGTTGTGTGTTGTTTTGCTGCATTAAGGGGCCTCAAAGGACTCTCCACAGATGTGAGTGCTGCTCTGCCAGAGACAACAAATGTGACCCTCCTCTCAGAAACCGAATGATGAAGTTCAAAGAATCAGTGGCAGGAGGAGGAGCATACATAAGAGGAGAGAAGAAAAAAGGACGGGGGAGAATACTAACGATTTTTCTATTTAATCTTCCATATTTTTGTGATTTGCAAAGTCAAGTATTTGGAATGCAGAAAGGACACATGTGAATTTTTTTAATTTAAACTACATCTTTTTAATGTCTTCATGAACAACATAGTGACATGATTTACTGTTCAATTTATTATTTACTTTATGTGCAGGCTTAAATAAGGTCAAATATATATTACATGTATTTAAGTTGAATAAGTTTACATATACTATTACTAAATGCACAAATGATTCCATTGATTAGGCATAGGGCATTTTTTTAATATAATAAAGACTAAACTATCCATTTAGTTAAATAGTGAAAACCGGGATTCACAAAGTGCTATTGCCAAGATCAAAATGTTCCAGAATCATGAATTCTGAAAAACGTAGTTGCCTTAGGATTATCTGTCTCTATCAATGAGGTTCAGTTCCTTCATGTTCCTCAAGCTGAAACAATGAACCTGCTATTTACCTGTTGACTGAATAAAATAAAATCCATCATTGTAACACAAGCATAGGATGGAGAACACACTTGCTGAAAGAAGTTTTCTCTGTTCACAATGATGAAATCATAATGGTTATGGATTTTTCATAATTGTTTCATGCTTTTAGTCATGTTGACATATTTCAGAATTAAATTATTTTATTTTCATATTTTGTTTAATATTTATATGTGAATATAATGTATTTAGGTCAAATACACCCACCCATTTCCTTCTCTTCTCCCTTCCAACTCCACTTTTCCCTCCCAGCATCTTGTGTTCCTCTGCACATGTCCCCAACCCCTACCGACTCCATCTACTGCTCTAATAAACTCACATACTCAGGAGCATCTACCAGAGCATGGACAGCCTACCTGGGGCCCTACAGCCCCCACAGCCATCCGTAGCTGCTCAGATAAGGGTGCGAGTCTATGAGCTCCTCCCCACATTCATGGGGAGAGTTTTCCTGGCTCGAGCTTCTGTAAATCCTGCGCGTGCCGTTCTGGCTGCTGCGAGTTGATGTTGCCACTGAGATGTTGCTCTTGGACTGAAGTCATTGATTGCCTTTGTAGAATCTTATAAACCTCCCAAGCATGTTTTAGATTTTTATCTGCCCCGTATTTAACATGGCAAGTGGTATCAGCATAAAGTTAATTGTGGTTTTCATCTGATATACATGTCATCTTGAGCATGAAGTCAGAATCTCATGGTGAGTTGAGAGAAGAAAAGACATTTCTGTTTCCTAACTGGAGAGTGTATCTGAAACTTTTCAAAAGTTGGTAGTCCATTTTGCCATTCAGAGACTCAAGAATTTAATCTGCTAATCAGTGGAGTGAAAATAGCAATATAATCTGTTCAAGTAATTCCGTCTTTTTCTTCTTTGCCTTGTAAAGGGATTTACATGTTATTTATATTTTAAGTGATTTTACTGAAATTTAAAGCAAATAGTAAGTTAAACACACACACGCACGCACGCACGCACGCACACACACACACATATATATATATATATATACACACACATACTAATGAAGAACCATCGTCATAATTGTGATAGTGAATCTATCGATCACCACCACACCACCAAAGCTTCTAATGGGCCTTTGGTACCCCCCTTATCTTCTGCCCTACCCAGCCTCTAAGCAACTTTACTGCTGTAGAGCCTACACTTTAAAAGCATGACATAAATGGATTATCTCAGGATTCATTCTTTTTAATCTTTCTGAACCCCATTCTTGTCATTCTACTTTTCAATAATTAATTCTTTTTAGTGTTGAGGGCTGGCCAATTGAGTGAATATCTCATAATCCATTTTCATATATTTACCTGTTAAAAGACACCTGGGTTTTACCTGTTTGGGAATGCTACACATAAACCCTCAGCCAACGCTCATATCCCAACCATCATGGGGATTTCAGCTTTGACTCAGGTTAAACAAGCATCTAGCACAAAATGACATACCCCATGTAGGTGTACAAGTAAATAGCTTTGGGATATGAACAAATTGCTTCCCAGAGTGGTTTATAATAAAAAAAAATCTCACCAACAGATTGAGAATTCCAGTCATCTCAAACCATCGCCAGCCTGGGTATTGCCAGTCTTTTCAAAAGACTAAGAGATATGTAGTGGTACTTCACAGTGACTGTTTATTTTTAATTATGTTGGTTTTATATTTGCACATATGTGTGTGGCTATATGTGTATGTGGTACATAAATGTGAGCATATGGATCCATGTTGTGCCCATAGAATACAAGAGCAAGATGCTGGGAGTCTTTCTCTATCACACTCCTTCCTATTGCCTTGAGACGGGCCTGTCATTGACCTGGAAGATGATAGTTTGCTCTAGGCTGGCTATCCGTGCACTCTACTACAATGCTTGGCTGATAGGTGGCCAAGCCTCTTTCAGCATTTTACATAGGCTCTAGGGGTTCAAACTCATGTCCTCCTATTGTACAGCAAGTACTCTTACCAACTGATGTATCTCCTTAGCCATTAAAAAAAAAAAAAAAAACATGAACTCACTTTCATTTGTAAAACCTAGTATAGACACATCACATGCACAGTTTTTATCAAGGCATCCTGGAAGATAGCACATGGCAGGCTAATAGGACATCGCACCTTGGACGGTCACAGAGTAGCTCTTTCACTGCAGCAGGGTTTTTATTGGCCTTCTACACTGACACCCACCTTCTTTTTACTGTTTTGTGTTTGTTTTCCCTACTTATTGTCCTTCCATACCTTTTTTCTTAGCTTCTAGTGGCAAGTCAAGCACTTCTTGCTCATAACCTGATTTGTTTACAGTATATCAGAGGATGCCTGTTTATAATTTTTCGTACGCATTCCAGGTATTAAAATACAGCTTCATAACTTACTATACTGGTGTCTTAGTGTTATGTCAGAGCACAGAGATCTTGATGTTTCTAGCTGCTTTTACACTCTGAAAAACGATTATGTTGTTTCTTTTGCTCATCCATAAATTGAATGCCACTGGTAATGGTATCTCCACTTTTAAATCAAGGGAGGCCATGGAATAGTGGACAAGATTTTACTTATCCTGAATTTTAATCCACTAAATATTCTTTCCTTTTGGGCTTCCCCAGGTGTATTTGCTTATCATTCACTCTATGTTTGGAGAATATTCTATAGCCACTCTTGATGGATAAATTCAGTAGCAACACATTCTTACACAGGTTATGTTTATTCTTCATTTCTGAACATAGTTTTTTTTTAAATCTAGTAATTGGTCTTGGTGACTCATTTCTTTCAGTACTTAGAAAATTGTGACTCTGTTCCCTGTGATCCCATGAAAAGGAACCATCATTCAAACTGGTGGCCAAAGATCAGTGAGCTGCCTTGTGCTTGAAATCTCTCTCTCTCTCTCTCTCTCTCTCTCTCTCTCTCTCTCTCTCTCTCTCCCTCCCTCCTTCCCTACTTCCTTCCTTCCCTCCCTTCTTCTCCTGCACACACACCTATTAATTTAACTGCATCCCATCTAAACTAAAAAACCTATTTTCTAAACCTCATAATATCTGAGTGAGAGCGTTTGGCCCATTGTCTTGTTAATATAAACTTGTGAACAGAAGAAGGCTTAAAGGGCTCACATCTGGTCTGTTTTGTGCTCTTGTCACTCTATTTGAGCTAATATTCAGCTTTTTAAAACTGTAGGTTTGTGTTTTTCCTAGATTTTGGAAATTTCAGTCATTTTTGATACAAATATCTTTTCAAATCCTGCACTTTCATTGACGACTATAGTGATACAAATGTTGACTCCATTAATGTCTGAAATATTGTTTTCAGTCTTTTTTTCCATTTTTCTTTTCAGATTTGGTCGACCACTGGTCTGTTGTCAGAAGTTAATTCTGCCTCAGCTCTTGAGCTGGCTCATTCATTATTGAGTGATATCTTTTCTGTCATTCAGTGTTTTAGTTCTGTGATTTCCAGTTGATTATTTTCCATAACTTCTTATCCTTAATATTTGTTCCAAAAGATATTTTGAATTGGTGAAGCAGACATTTGTCAGAGTCTTTTAACATCTGAGAGATAGTAGAGTATGAATCACTTTGACCAGCAACTGATGCTTATATACTGTGTGATTTTTCTATTTATTTTTAAAACGTATTTGTTTATATTATTTATAATATTTATTTATTTATACTTATGAATGTTTGTCCTGATTCTGTGTGCCAGGAGCCCTTGGAAGCCAGGAAGAGGACATCAGATCTCATGAAACTGAAGTTACAGATGATTGTGGATGCCATGTGGGTGCTGAGAAAGGCACGCCTGTTCTATAGAGGAGCTAAAAGTGCTCTTAATCACCAAGCTATCGCTCTAGCCACTGCCACTTCTTAATTTATGTGATTTTAATTGGGTTCTGGATGTATAAGGTAATATCTTGACATTATAAGATAATCCTCATTTACCCTTATGTAGCCAGTTCTGTCAAAGTATACTGCTAAGTTGTCTGGGATGGTTGACAGCTTAGATGGTTGTGATATGAGAATGCTCTCTTACAAACATGTGTCCCCAACTTATCCTGACTTACTAAGAAGAGACAAGTGACAGCAATGATAGCCCTGGACCTACTCCCATAATCCTATTTAAGTATAAAAGCTATTTAACAACACTTCATTTCTTCTTATTGTAGGTGTAGGATCTACTCCTCCTTTATGCTCAGTGCTTATGAAAACGTGTTATAAGAGATGGGAGGTAAAGGGCTCCCACTCACATCATTCCATTGCTGTGGGCCTAGGGTGACAAAAAAGTTTAGCTCCCTTCTTGGCTAAATGACAGACAGGACTTGTGAAAGCAGAGGGCTAGCTAGAACTGCCTGCAACAGACCTCCACCTCTTGAATGGGTGCTCAGAAACCCACATAAGCTACAACCCATTCTGAGGAATCAGGGAGCTATGTTCAAAAAAGCTGGCCTTCCTTCAAACCTCCCCATTCAGGCTTATTGCTGTCTGGTGCTTATGAACATTCTGCCACTCATTAAGGCCCATTGACAACAGCAACGGACAAAAGTGAAATGAATTCATGTGCACACTTTGATTTAGATGTATTGAATGTAGGATTTCCTCTCCTCACTAAAGATGGGGAAAGGGATGGGAATGCTAATGAATGCCATTCTGCTCCTACTGCCTCATTGCTGTTATATGGAGAGAGAAGGTCCATCTGGCAACTAGGCTTCACTGATTAACTCTGTCCTAGTAGATGACTCACCTAGCCCCATTAAAAAGACAATAAAGACAGATTCCTGACCATCGTTTTCATAACAGACATAATGTTGGGATCAAAATTAACTCATGCCTTTCCCATGACTTGATGTCTAATTTCTTAATGCCAACTTCCTAGAATTTCTGGTGGGAATGTATAACTGTTCACACTTTATCCCATATTATTTTTTGTGCAAGCACAAGTCTGAAATGAAAATTTAAACTGCACTATTGGACTTTGTTTATAAAAGACAAAGTTGAGTTAGACAGAGATGAATCAGCCATAGTAGCTACTATTGCTTATGTACACCATATGTGATAAGTACACTTCATCAAGTCACAGGTAAGTAATCTCAGCGAGATCCAATCAATGCCATGTCTAGAGTTAAGTATTGTTTCATAATGGATACTAAAATAAAAAATGGGCAAGAAGACTCTCAAACAATAGACTAAAATTGTTTATTGCTTATGAAAATGAGAGAATAAATTTACAGTTGAGTTAATAGTAATACAATAGTATTAATATCTCCATTTTGTTAGTTCTACTCTGCTTATGTAAGAGTCCTTAAAATAAGTCAGGTAGATGGATTCTATAAACTTTTTTTTTTGCTTGTTTGTTCTTCTTCTTCTCCTTCTTCTTTCTTCTTCTTCTTCTTCTTCTTCTTCTTCTTCTTCTTCTTCTTCTTCTTCTTCTTCTTCTTCTTCTTCTTCTTTCTTCTCCTTCTCCTCCTCCTCCTCCTCCTTCTTCCTCAGCAAAATCTCTAACTATAAATTAATCTCAAATAGATAACCTTAAATTATCTGAACCTGTTCTCTGCGTTGTGATTATCAGAGTCAGTGACGAGAATTGTTACAAGCATCTCCAGTTTTAATTTCACACCCTTGCCCAATCAGTCACCGAAGCATGTCATCACAGCTTTGTACAATCTCTTGTTTTCTGAAAAACACCCCTTGCTCAAGTCTCCTAGCTTTATCTGTGACAATCACAACAGGCTCTCTGTCAGCTTCAAATACATACATACATACATACATACATACATACATACATACATGTTATTTTATTTGTATGTTTGTACGGCTTGAAGATTTCCTGTAATCTCTTTACATCTGAGAAGAGGAAAGGCTAAAAAGGGAGAATGTAGGGGGTTTGTATGATTGAAGTACATGATGTACTTTAAAAAAATGTTACTATGCAATTGAAATCTGTATATACACATCAACAACTCATTGATGAAAAATAGCCTTAAATGGTGTTGTTGAAACACAGCACCCACTGACATTCCTTAAGCCTAGTCCTTCTTGGTGTGGCAGTTATCTCTGATTTCTGCCTTATTCAACAGCAACCTTCAGTTCCTTAGGGACCTGTACTTCTAAATGTTACATGTTAATCTCAAATCAAATCAGTAAACCTCGAATGATTGACTTGCATTCTTAGATACATGTAATAACAACCATTAATGTATGAACCTATGACCACATAAACAGAAGTATTATCTGTTTCAAAAGAGCTTTAAAAACTCTATTTCAAGAAAAAGTGGTCTTAAAATTATTCATAGCCTTTATACACCATCATCATCTACACACTTCGTCACATTGTAATGCCATTTATGAATATGAACGTAAACATGCCGGGGTTTTCAGACTTTTCTATTTGGTGTTTCTTTTTTACAGAAGTTTTTTTTTTTTTTTTTTTTTTTTTTTTCATACATCACTGTTGTAACCTATTCAGGTTCCCAGATCTTCCTTTTCTGGTTCCTCTAGGAGAGAAGACAATTTGCCCACAATTTCTCATACTTAAGTAGCTATGAAACATCTTGAGTGTTCGTCATGGTCTGTGAAATTTTTTTTAAGTCTTAGATTACGTGTTTTCAAAGATTAAAAGATAGCAGCCAGGCTTGCATTTTTGTAAATTTTCCAGTTCACAACAAAGCGACACGTAGACTCTAGCACACGTTTCCTGGATGAAGAGTGAAGGCGGTTAACACAAAACTCAGAACTCCCATCTGAATGTCAGCATCACACCGACTTCTGACTGCCTGGTTATTTCCAGCTGGACTCACTGAAACGTCGTGGTCCTCATTTCTATAGGGTTCCACTCAGGGAAGACAACCTATCCTGAGACTTTAATCCTTAACAAATTGCCTAGGGATGAGACTAGAGATGATGGAGGATCTTTGAATATTTAAATATTCGGAAGCCACGTGAAGTAAATATGGGGGTAAGGCTGTGGTGGGCAATGCAGGGACTTAAACAGGGGAGAAATAAAAGAGTCTTTGTTTTCCTCCCTGGTAGTCTGTTAGTTGGCTGTGATGTTAAGTAAGAACCTTGGCTTTAAGAATTGACAGCCCAATGATCTGACGCTTGAGGAGGTCTTCCAGCGAGGGCGGTATGTCACATGCACACCCCCTGCTATATTTTAGAGGCACTTGGCATCAGGCCCCTCCGCTATCCTGTGCAGCTTGAGCATGCACAGCTGGGATGGCAATGGACTTGTTATTTGTAAAACAACCATGAATTTCACCACAGGCCTTCTACCAACATGGAAGCATCTGTGAATCAAACTGTTCCCCAGCTGTTGATCTGCTACCTGCAGGGACTTGTGCTGCAAAGTCCTATTAATACTTCTGGCTACACCCCCGCACTCCCCCCACGCAATCATAAAATATCAGTACCCTTCACTGCACTTTAGGGCATGAAATCATCCAAAGATAAATCTCTTTAGATTCATGCATTTTTGAAGCTACTGTCACTGTTTCTGATGCAGGTCTATATGTTTTAATTTTTATTTATGTAAATGTGTGTGTGTGTGTGTGTGTGTGTGTTGTGTGTGTGTGTGTTGGCATATCCACACATGTGCACACAGCACACATATGTTCTTATGTGCAGGTACAGCAAAGGAACGAAGGGTTCCAACCTCCTGGACTTAGAGGCAGTTATAACCCATGAACTCTATGTGCATGCTGGAAGCAAACTCTGGTCCTGTGTAAGAACAGCAAATTCTGGACAACTGAGCCATCTCTCCAAACCTACAACATATATTTTTTATTTGGATACTTTTAGTTTCTAGAATTTTGTATGAGGTTCTTTTCCTTTGTCAGGAATACCCTTACTGATTTTCCACATAAAAAGATTTAGAAAACTTTTCCATGAAAGTGATTTTCATGTGTTGAACGCAAGAACCAGGGCTAGCCTGACGTTCGGACACACCCTTGTTTTGGTGATCTTTATCAAGCATCTTTTCTTACTGAAACTCAGAACATTGTTATTTCCTTAGCACCAACCACACATATTTTGTGTTTTAATTAAAAGTTCTGGGTGGTAATAATTTATGGTATTGCACTTTTACTTAAGAACAAATTGCATTGATAAATCATTCACTAAAATGTGCTTAACAGATTTGCTTTGGAAAATGAAAAAGGTCATGCTTTATATTAAAAGCTAAATAACAATATGTATAATTTTCAAAGAACATTAATTTTAGCTCAAATACTAGATAATAATTATAATAAATAAATGATTACAAGATTTGGTACTTCAGCTCAGGTTTTCAAATGTTAATAGAATACATAATATGCTTTACTTCCAAATTCAGACATCATCAATAGTTCTATTTTGTCTGATGGTTGCAAAATTTCATTAAGGTCACACTAAAGCTTATAAGATATAGCAAGCTACTCCTCCAGTGGTGTTCTAGAAAATTTTATTAATAACCTCAGTTGTTTTCCTCCCTCAATACTTAGTTATCTGTTGCCTTATGTTTCTTTGAATCTGAAGATTATAAACTTACAAAACTGTTTTATAATATAGCCCCATTTATGTAACATACAATACCTTAAAATTGTTAATCTATATTACATGAACCAAAATATTAATAGAAGTTTGCTTTATATGTGGATTTTAAGATTTCATTTATATTTTGTTATAGTTTAAATTTTTCAGATAGTATTCATATTCTAGAATTTAGGTGTTTGTTTCCATTTATAAATGAATGCCAACATACTGTGCTTTCAAGACAAAACTCCTAGTAACAGTTCACCTAACTTAGAACTTGATTTTTCCTAGGAATATTGAGTGTTTAGACCATGGAATGGTTTTTCTTTTAGAACTAGGGGATTCATGCAGTTTTCTCCTGATCACATGTTATACACCATTTCTACATCCCAAAGAATGGTCTCCATGTAAAACTCTTTTAAAATTCTTGAATCTTCTCATATTTTATGATTAGGAACTCTCTTATTTGTCCATCCAATGTTCCAAGAGACACTTAAAATTACAAATTCGAGATGGTGAAATAGTTCTTTTGGTAAAGGCACTTTCTGATATCTATTCCTGGAAGCCATGTGGTAGAAACAGAGAACCAGCTCTAACAGGCACACATGGGTGTGTGAACACACACACATACACACAAAATAAATGAATAAATAAAGGTTATAAAACAATGGAATACAAGCTTTACCACTTTGAACAATGATGACATTTTGTTTGGAATAAAGATAGATATTGAGTATGCTACTACGTATAGTTTGTGATGCTTTCTTGGCTGCCTTGACCTTATCACATACTTTTGTGTGATTTTGGATGCCTGTCCCCTCTCTCTCACTGACAGACATCAGCTGGAGAAGTCAGCCACGGACTACCTCATTCACTGGCTCCTCCATATAATTTACAAAGCACTATGGCGCTTGTTAGAGGCTATACAAAAATTTTCTTATTGAAATATATGAGGTTTTTAACTCATATATAGAAGCTTTAATTTATGCAATATCAACATTAAATACATATTTCCAGAGAACATTTTTCACTATTTTAATTGTTAATTTATGTCAGTGATTACAAAGTGTTACATTTCAAAGAATAATCAGGTAGAATGAGAATCAACATATCGTTTGGATTTAAAAGATTTCTGAAAGTTGATATGTAAAGTATCCTTTACCACTGAGTTAATGCCTAGTACTTTATCACCTCTATATGGCACTCCCTCATGAAGATACATGCAAGACAACGCTTTTTTTTTGTTTTTTGTTTTTTTTTGTTTTTTGACATAGGGTTTCTCTGTATTGTTTTGGAGCCTGTCCTGACACTCACTCTGTAGACCACGAACTCACAGAGATCTGCCTGACTCTGCCTCTTGACTGCTGGGATTAAAGGCATGTGCCACCAACATCCAGCAAAACAACACATTTTTAACAAGTAATATATATTGACAAATCTTACAGATGTTACATGTATAATTGTTTCTGAGAATGATAAATTCTTTTGTTAAATGAAATTATGTGATGATCAAATGAATTCATGTTAATTATCACTGGCGTTTTAAATTCTTACAATTTAATTTCTAACATGTAGCATTTCACAAATGGCCTTTTAGTACTTGTGAGTTAAAAGGCTAAGTTACTTATTCAGCTTCAAAATAAAACAATTATGGATATATCTGTTAAATGTGTCAGATATAGTTGAAACATATTAAAATATTCTTATGGTCTAGCCAAGAATGCTTAATAGTCCAGTTTAAAATACAAGCACTATAGACATATGGGCATGTCTAGACTTGCTGTTACTATCATCAAATCCCACCCTATCTGGAACCAGGCTTCCTAGGGAAGCATTACTTGTATTGTTGAAGGCAAAGGAAAATCCATCAGTTGTCTGGCTCCTTTTCAGTGTCTTTGATAAATTGAAATGCTATTTATTCAATTGTCAACACTTGGAGAACAAATTCCCAAAATCATAAAAACTGGATGTTCTTCATTAGTTTTGGAGGAATGCTTTGATAGGTCCCACATCTGTAGAACTTTTAGAGAAATCTCGTGTAAAATTATGTGGTTCTTTTATGCCACATTAATGCAGTCATTACAGTATACTATGCTTTTAAACAAAACAAAGATATTCCTCGTGACAGCAGTGGGGCAACCAGAGCTGTTTCCTAGCCTAAGCTGCACAGGATGAGAGATGAGGCTTACAACAAGAAGAAAACACAACTTTAGGGAAGACTGGGAAAGAACATTAAAATTTTAGTGATGGGAGATGTTATTCTGTATATATGTTTCTCATACTTGTTGATAAAGCACTGTGGCCAATGACATAACAAGATAGGCGGGGCTAGGAGACCAGGAGGAGGAGAGAGGAAGTAGTAGGAGTCGAGATGTAGCCCTGGAAGAAGCAGGAAGCCTGCCGCGCAACTCCCCGATAAGACGACCACGTGGAAATACTTAGATAAGTAGAAATGGGTTAATAATTAAGGCAGAGCTAGTCCTTAAACAATAATGGTAATTGGCCAACAGGATTGTATCAAATACAGAGTCTCTGAGTGTTATTTGGGGCTGGCGCGGCTGTGGGCCCAGACTGGCGGGCTGGCGGAAACTTACATGCTACATTTTAGTGTCATTTAAATACCTAGGAAGAAAGCAATTGGTATGAAAATGAAAAGAGTAAAGAATTAAAACACTAAGAGATCTCTGCTCACTTCAAAGGCAGAGGTATCATTTTACCTATAAGACAAATTTCACACATATGCATACACACAAATATATATATGTATATATATATATGTACACACACACATACACACACACACATATATATATATACATATATATATATATATATATTCATCTCCTTTGGTATCTGATTGAAATAATAGGCAATCTCATAACCCACTTGTATGAATTTTCTACAATGAGGAACATGAAATGCAAAACAATTGGAAAACTATATTTCCAGAGTTTCTGAGTTTTTATTTTACTTATGAGTCAACTAATGAAACTGAAAGGTTTTCCTTCAACTCTCAAGATATTTTAATAAATGATATGCATTCTTATTACTGTTTTTAAATCAAAATGAATATTCCAACTCAGGTCCCATAACAATGGCAGGAGTAATAAACAATATTACCAAATATTCACTTTATTTGACACTGAAAGAGATCATACTATGCTACACAACCTTGAAAATTTTCAGGTGAGCTAAAAACTAAAATAAAATAATAGGCACTTTTTAAAGGGCAGAGGGTATGGTTGAGAATATGGACACATAATCATTACCGGCTAGTGTTCATATTAATTTTCCATAGTTTTTCTTAATCATATCACTCAGAACCGCAGCGCTAAACCAGCAGTAAAGAGCATATACTACCTCTCCTGAGGACCCAAGCTTGGTTACCAGCATCCACATCTGGTGGCTCACGGCAGCCTTTAACTTCCGTTTCAGGGGATTCTAGCAACTCACGCAGACACACAGGTACCGATAATTAAAAATAAATCTTATAGTGCGATCGAAATGAAAATTATGACTATAGATTTGAGGACTCGCCAAGTAAACATCAAAGATAGACGGAGGAGAATAAAGAAATGGGGCAAGAAAAAAAGCTGGGTCCTAGCTTTGTGCTAGACTCTGTTCAGGCTAACGAAAAAGACAAAGCAAGCATAATAATTCGGTTTTAAAGAATGTATTTCCTAGGAACTCTTGCAAGACAGCCAAAGGCATCACGCTCCCTGTGCCACAGATAGCAAAGGAAGAATGGGGGTTCTTCCTTTCCCTTTTCTTATGTCACACTTCTACTATTTCAATATGGGCACACCCTCCTTTTACAACCAAGTGCGCACACTACTCACTGAGCACAGCACCACACCCGTGTGTCTCAGAAAGCCACGTGCCATACCGTCGAGAACTCAACTCACGGGGAGAAACATAAGCCACATTAGCTGATGCTGATTTTGATCAGTCGTTCTTAACAAGCTACTCTTTAAGCGATGGGCGTGCTTTAGAAAAGCAGCAGAACATTTGTCTCCCAGATAGCAGGGGAGTAAAATGATAGTAAAGACGAAATTGAGGACATTTACAATTAAATTTGGTACTAAAACTCGTGGGTTAATTAGGAGGTATTTCTTGTTAGAAGTATTGCAGTGTTTTTTTAAGAGCATTAAAAATCCCCTATTGTGAAATCTAGTTTGGGAAGAATGTTAAAGAAGAATGGTATTTGATTCTTTGATTCTCTAGTCTATTCCTTTTGCCATGCGTTTGGGTTATAAAAACTCAGACATCTATTACTTCTCTATAAAAATTTTGTTACATCTGAGTTTTAGGTGCTGAGAGACTTAATGTTGTGAGAAATGTATGTTCTACCCTTGAAAAACTTCAAATTGCTTCCTGTTTTGCTATCTTTTGAGATATGTCCATCATTTGTGAATGCAAAATCAATTATTCAAAATGTCCTGTGTCCACAGGAATCAAGATAACACTTTCTGTGCATCTGAAAATTGCATTTCCATTTTCTTCATATGCAACATGTTTATCTGAATATGCCTCATCCTTTATATTGAGACCACATTTGATATCACTCAGCGTTTTCTATTTTGAGAGAAGATAAGTCAAAGAAATAATTGCTACTTGATTTTTTTTTATTTCTCCATTTTAGTTCTGAGAAGAAAGGAAAGTTCTGTTTTTATTTACTCTTAACACATTGCAACTTAAGTCCTCCAACTTATGCATTTAGTTTGAGAACTCTGAGGAAAAGTCACCCATAAATATTCAGATACTATAATAAATTAAGGCCAAATATACTAGAAGAAATATGACTTGGTAAGATTCCATGTGGGATGGCGTAGTTGCTCATTTATTTAAACTAATTTTGTTTATCATTTAACTCTATCATTTAAACTAATTTCTGAATACTTCACAAAGAGCAGCATTATTTTCAACTCTAAGACATGATCTGTGCAAGAATCCACACTGTTCTCATGAGTGCAGCCCCTGGCTGTCCTCTTGCTCCGTCCAAAGAGTTTCCATCCTTATACAGAATCAGCCTACTTAGCCAAAAAACATGAATATTAAGCCATTATTTTTACATTAGCAAGTTTTCCCAAGGTAGACTTTTATCATTTTAAGACACTTTGTTTCGTGTGTTAGTCCCCTTTTGTCTAATCACCCCTAAAATTATGAACACTACAAGAATAATACATGCAGAATAACAAAACAGCTTGAAATATTCATAACTAAGAAGGCAACTGTTAAATGTTCATAAACAAAGTTGTTTGGAGACTCCTTTATTAATTTTTAATTTATTTTCAGTCAATTCCTTATTACTTCCAAATTCCTGTAGGGGATTCTGTTAATTAGTCATGCGTAAAATATTCATTAAAACCAGTCTCCTATTTTCTTCTTTTATTGCAAATTTACATTTCTAATCTTATAACCAAAATAAATGCCATTGGGTAGAGGAACCATATTAATTTTGATCAGCCATTTGAAATAGAAACTCATACAACAAAAGATACGGTGATATAAACTAGACTAATATTGAAATATTGTGTGGTATGTTCCTGATATTGAAATAGCAAGTGTGTATCTACTTTATACTTGGAAAAATATCAATATTATGTGGCTTTCTAAAAATCTAGTAAGGTAGCCTAAAATGAAGAAAACTGACACTGCACAAATTTATTGTGTACAAAAAGCATGGTAATACGTGAGAAACAGAACACAGGCTAGAGATCCAAGGATGGCCAGATTGCTACTTCTCACAGTAAACTCAGATTGCATTGGCTGAGTCTGGGTTAAGCTGTGTTTAAGCTTCATGATTTACTTGCTGAAATTAAGATTTTTATTACTTTAAAAACACTCTGTTTAAATTGTCTTCATTCTCTACGTCACACGGCGAAGTCGCTTTGGAAATGGAGCTTTCGTGTGTTTAGTATTATTACTGGAGATGTTGGCTGAACCCCTTTGTGGGGACATGTTAGTGATTACTTCACAGAAGCATCTTCTAGGCGATCTTCTAGAGGATCTGGAGCGATGGCTCTGCAGTCAGGAGCATGGGCTGCACTTACAGAGGACCCACGCTAGCTTTGAGCACCTGCACAACTGCTCATGACCGCCTGCAACTACTTCCAGAGAACCGGAAGCAATCCTCTGACCCCCCCAGGCACCAGCTACGCATGTGTGTTACATGTGTTAAAAGCAAGCAAGGAAGGGTCTCTAAGAAGAAAATTAAAATCTCCTATACCTGTTGTGAGTTTAATTTCTATATCAGCTGTTGCCTTTAGGAATGTTTGTTAAGTGTTTGAAATAAGAAAAGGAAACTTCTTTTTCTCCGCATTAGTGTGAAGCCTCTGGGGCAGGGGGAGGGGAGATGCTTTGGTGAGGAAGCAGATGTTATTATATTAATACGGTAAATTAAGATACTCCTTTCTTTAGCTAAACACTCAGAAAAAATTTCTTCACTTTATCCACCTTTGATATTTCTCAAAGGGGTTCAGAATTCTCAGAGAATTCATCTTTCTAGACTTTACTCAAGAGAAATTTTCCCAACCTTCTGTAAGTAATAATACTTTTTCTCTAGCTTATCAGATGATTGATTGCCTTTAGCAATTTTTTATCTGCATTGCATTCTGTGGATATGTGTATACGTTTCATACAGTAGTTTGACAAATCTAACTCCGTGTTATACTGGAATGGTAGCCTCGTAAAGCACAATGATACCAAGTTCTTACAATGGTGAGGGTGCTGTTCCCTATGTATAGCTCTTGCTGTATTTGGATAGACTTACAATCACCAGCTGTTTCTCAGCAGTGGTTTGATTTAGATGTCCCCAATAAGTCCCAGGACATGAGTGCTTGCTACCTGGTTGGTGGGTGATTGCAGATTAGGATATATGCTGGAGAAGGCATGTCATCGGGAGCAAACTCTGAAGTTTCAAAAAACCTCTTGCCATTTCCAGGACGCTCTCTTTTTCTGACTTCTTGTGGACCGAGTGAGAGCTCTTAGATGCTGTTCCTGAGCCATGCTGTCAGCGAGCTGCTATGCTCCCCCTTCTGTAAAAGGGATGACTTCTATCTAGAACTGCAAGCCATAATTGTCCCCTTTCTTCTGTAAATTGCCTTGGGCATGGTGATTACCACGAAACTAGAAAATAATTAATGCAGTGTGCTCTTTAGACACACAACGCCACAAACGTTCCTCATCTAAAAATAGTCATGAGTAATGCATATTTGCTCACCAAGAGATAGTACTTTAAAATATATGTGCTTTTAGGTGCTCAAGGGGTGTTAACAACTTGAGTTAAAATATCAATTTTTAATAAAGAACACTAGATTTTAGATTATGCTGAAAAATGTAACTTTAGTGTAGTGGCAAACACCCATAATCCCAGAATTTGGGAATCAGAGGCAGAAGAATTTCAAGTTCAAACCCTAAATAAGCTATATGGTGAGTTTAGAATGAACTCAAACCATTCCTTAAAATAATGTCTCAAAATAAGAAATAAAAGCAAAGGAGGCCAGCAAGATGAGTCATCAGGTAAAATCACTTGTCATGCAAGCTGACACCCCATATATGCAATTAACAATGAAAAAAAAAGCAAATAATGTCTAAACTTTCCAAAATAAAAACAAAGGTTGGTGTATGTATCACTGTCAGAGCTTTTGCCTAGCATATGAAAGCTACAGAGTTCAAACTTCAGCAATATTAATTAATTAATCATTCAATAGCTGATAAGAATCCAAATATTTAATCCAACAATTAGAAATGAAAAGATAGTACTTCACTCAGGAAAATGATGAAATATGTAAGTTCTTAACATAAAATTGTTCACCAATATAATCCAGTTCTTTCAATAGACCCAAATTTCTAATAAATTTATAATTCTAAGCAATATAAAGAAATATACTATAAAACATTTCATAAAATAATTAGCAAACAAACATATTAAGAGATTATTAAATGAGCAGTTTTGTTTCAGAATATAAACTTTGTTTCTGCTTTTGATAGTTTTTATCTATTATCCCAAAATATAGCCAGCATATTAAAAAAATCTCTAAATATTGAGGTATTATTCAGTTATACTACTGGGACTTTGTCATAGAATACACTCTCATCCATTCTCTGCTATACAGTAGAAAATTATTTCTTGTAATCCCTTTAAACAGTAATAAAAGTTGAAGCTCAGAAATTACAGAAAACATAGTTTCCTTGATTTTCAATGAGCATTTTGTATTCACATTCCATAAACTTTAAGATGTTCTGACTCAAAAATAAAGGATATGAAAGAAAGTCAAGAATTAAGAATTCATCACTGCAAGGTGATGCAGCCTTTGACAACAGAACTCAGCTGCTGCTTGGAAGTAAATTACTTATGATTCAAATGCTGAGAGTATTTACTTCTGGCATTACCATCATCTGTCTCACTTTTCCCACAAACAGAATGGAATGTCTCTTATTACACAGTCAACATTATTCTTGGTAGCAAAAAAAAAATCACAAATGTGAGTACCCTAAAATAGACAATAAAACTTTCTGGTTGTTCTAATAGCCTTATGAGGTGCTGTTAGAATTCTCCTAATACCCTCAACTTTCTCTAAAGCTATAATTTTATAAAATACTCTTCAAATATAGCATTGGAGAAATTTAGCCAAGCCACTCATGAGATGATATTATGAGATTTAACTCAAATAAGATGCAAAGCCTGCACCATGCCCACTATGTCTCTCTGGAGTCTTGAGTGTGTTTGTGTCTATGTTGTCATGCCTTGCCTGAAATTTCTTGCGAAGATACTCATATTGTTGACATAATGACATGCTATAATTGGAATAGGAAAAAATGAATAAAACTCGGGAAATTAAGTTAGACAAGATATCAGTGGGTCCTGGGTAAGAAAGAGTCATGTTGTAATTAGATAATTATTTACCCCTGTTCTGGTTTCCTAGATCTGTTGCTACGATGACAAAATACTTTGCGTAAAAGCAGCTTAGGAAAGAAAGGTGGATGTTAGCTCACAGTTCCCAGCTGTAGTCTATCATCGTGTGGAAGTCACAGTGGCAGAGCTGGAGACATCCTCAGCTACCACTTGGATGTTACTAGCTTGCCTATTACTAAGTCCATTTCTCCACTTTTACACAAGTCAGCATCTTCTTCCCAGAAAATGGATCCACCTAAGGTGGGCTGGGTCTCGTCAAATAAATATATAGACTTATTTAAGACAGTCCCATAGAGACATCCCTACCACAAGCCATCTCTCCTAGACAGTCAACCCACATGATGCTAGATTGTGACACACTGACAGCTAAAAGTGCCCATTCCAACCTCCTAGATGACGTTCTACCATTAGAACTGGTGTTTTAAATGAGTTTACCTCTGAATTGAATACACTTTTTTGATTATTCTTTTGTAAATCAGATGTATTGTCAAAAGTATTCTCTAGGGTTAGCGATTTTTGACAAAGAATTAGTACTCTTTAAAATGCAATGATAGTTATCTTTAACTGTTTGGTTAATTTGAAGTTTAACAAATAAATCATGCTGTTAAGTGTAGTTCTTTTTTATATATAATTGAATACAATGCTGGTTAGAGCACAATTGGCACCAATTTAACACAGTCATTTTCTTCAAACTTTCTTTAAACTTTAACATGTGATTCAAAGTAAAGCTACCCACCATAAACCAGATTGAGAAGGCTGGATCTATAAGAGAACTGAATGTTAACGGAATCCTGCTGACGAAATTAATCAATTAGTATGAAAGTCAAACCATGATAAGATTAAGATTAAGCATATATTGAAGGCAGTCAACAAATCTTGTAGTTGGATTATCCTGATTTTAGAAACTATAAGTTGGATTATTGATCCTATGAATTTTTATATAGAATAGAAGCCCATATTTATCATCAGAGTATAACATTTTTTGACAGCTTTGAATAATTTGTTCCTGGTGGTAAGGAAATATAAAGCAATTACCAAGACTACAATGTAAATAGAAAATTGCACTTTATGAGTTTAATAATATTTCCTATCCACCATCTAAAATAATCTTCTTATCCCTCCTCCTCAATAGCTCCCTAAGGGAGGAAGGGTAGGCATTAGCATCCCATCTTAGAGTTTGTGAAACTAGTGCTAATCCAAATTGCAAAATATGTCATGAATAAAAGCATGCAATCTATACAGGAACTGGGATTTAATTTTTGTCATCTTCAAAGAAGGGAAAGACCTTGGGATTTTTATGAAACACTCATATAAATTTTTAAAAGTCACTTATTATAGAGTATGTCCATTTACATTGAAAATGGCATTTTCTCAAATTGGTGGCTAAGTTAAAATACATAGATATTGAAATGTGTTATGCTGTATATTAACATACAAAAGGGAGTAAAGCATCTCTTTATTTATACCTCATTAAATATTTAATAAATTATTAATAAATGAATATACTTCATTTTCTAGATACTAAGCATCTCTCCTTAGCAGGTTGTACTTGTATTTCAAACACAATATCAAAGCTAAAAATGCCCTTTATTGTAATGTTTAAAAGTACTGATTTTTTTTCCTCTGGGTTCTAACAATAACAAGTAAGCCACATGCTATCCATAAGATATCCAGGATAATTTAGAATCTATTTCAACCATATGTATATTTTATCTTAGAGCCAATTAGTTTATTTAATAAAAAGGCACTTATTCAATTATATGGATTACTTTCAGCTATTTTATAATAGGTCTTTGATTCAAAAGTAAAAACATTTTTAAGTTGATTCAATATACTAGGTAAATAAATTTTTAATTATATATATATATAATGTATATATATACATGTATATATGTGTGTGTATATATATATATGTATATATATATACATATATATATATTCCTGAATTTTCATGCTATTTAATATAATGATGTATCAGGTTTCATACAGTTCATAAAACTTGAATGGCAGACATACAGACAGTACATAATTTAAACATCAAAGACATTTTAATATTAGCTCTTGAAAACTTCTATTATTGATTTCCTGTCCCCAAAAAATCACTGATGCACTGGAAAGGATACAACAAATTAAAAAACAATGAAATTTAACTTTTCAGTGAACTAAACTTAGAAAGTTTATGGGAACATGTAGGTTTCTTTCCTTATTTATTTTTTTTTTTTTTTTTTGGCTGATTGACAGCAAGTGTCAGTGTATAACTGCTGTAAGGTTATTAGCATATAGACTGAGGAAAGACTATTTTTGATTTGAAAAAAATAAATTTCCCATGCAACCTGAAATCGTATTCCTGCATGGACTTTGTATTCCTTATTCCAGTAGAGTGAAATTGTGTTTCATTTCAGGACATTAAGAACCTATCTACACATGTTCATAATTACTTTCTGAAAGATTTATGATTATGAATTTGCACGCAAATGGTATTTGAGAGCGTAATAACATAAAATCGGGAAAGGGGCTTAAAAGGCTGTAGGGAAGAAGAGGTGAGAAAAGGAAGAGGTAGAGAGGAGGACGAGGTAGAGTAGTGGGTGTTGAAGAGAGCAGAGGAAGAAGGCGAAATTCTGAATGCCTGATGCTCCAGCTTGCCTTTCATTGCTTTGGATTCACTCCACCAAATGGTGCCAGCTTCGCAGCTGATGGAACGGAGAAGTAATTCACAGATCCTAGAGATGCAGTCACTCTCACAGAATGCATTCTGGCTTTCCTAAGAACTCACCAAGAAGATGAGGACTGGCAGAACCCATGTGGAAATTCATTTCATCTGTTTCCATTTTAAACTGTCTATCCTCCATTTTTGAAGACTAAATGAAAAAGGAAAAAAATGAAGTTCAACCTTACGAATTTCCATCAAATATCATTTTAGTTATCGGTTGTCACACCTGCTGTTTGATGCATTTCAGTCAACTGGTACAATTATATATTTTTGCAACCCATATCAATCCCTGAGGTCTTATTTATTTTGCAATAAATCCAATTTATTGAAAACTTATTCAATCATGTTAGCACACACCAAAGATTTGTTTCTAATATATTTAAATATTCTTCAGGCTGATTGTGAAAGATGTTGACTAATATGCCTTTTTTAAGCTAAAATGAGTCACCATTTCTGAGATAATGTGACAGCTCGCTCAGTTTTCTCTAGAAACATACAGTAGCACATCTACTTAGATATACCCATAATTTGACCAAGCTTCATATTATCTCCTCATAAGGTCTTCCTAAACTCTGAAACTCTATTAAACTTTTATAGCCTATTTATTGCCTGCAAATATTGCTAAATTCATATGCCCGTTACATTATCGGTGTATATATGGATATGTCATATATATAACTATTTACAATAAATATGATCTTTAAGAAGCACAAACATGTAGAAAATGAGAGTTAGTAAGAACAAAATAATGCCAAGAATAGTATATTACTGGTTATGTATTGATTTATTAGTAAATATTTGCTGTATTCTTAAGTGAGTTCATATAATTGATTCTGTAAATATTATATAAACTTTGATTTAAAGTGGGACACTTTTTTGTTATTCTTTGTTTTGTGGTTAATATTGAGAAATATTGTTGTCATATTTTTA
Source organism: Cricetiscus sungorus (assembly GCA_030556225.1). Classification (NCBI taxonomy): domain Eukaryota; kingdom Metazoa; phylum Chordata; class Mammalia; order Rodentia; family Cricetidae; genus Cricetiscus; species Cricetiscus sungorus. Next base: position 7,662,273 of record JANBXA010000737.1, on the reverse strand, counting down.
CTTCTTAAAATCTCTTATGCCGAGAATGAATGTTAACAGTGTTTATTTTGTTATTGTTCTCTCTCTCTCTCTCTCTCTCTCTCTCTCTCTCTCTCTCTCTCTCTCTCTCTCTCTCTCTCTCTCCCTTCTCTCTCCTCTCTCTCTCTGTCTCTGTCTCTCTGTTTGTGTGTGTGTGTGTGTGTGTGTGTGTGTGTTGTGTGTGTGTGTGTGTGTGTGTGTACATCTCTGTCTGTGTCTCTGTGTTTCTTTTTTCTGTACCAAAGTGTGAGCACAAACTTGCCACAATACAAGTTTGGAGGTCAAAAGAGCTTAGGAATGCTTTCCTCCCCTTCTGCCATGTTGGACACTGGATGATTTTGCTATTCACTACTATACATGCCAGGATAGTTCAATCATGAGAGTCTGGGGAATTCTCCTGGCTTTGCCTCCCATAAGTGTTGGGATTACAAATATGCATCCCTGTGTCTTATTTTGTGTGGGTTCTGGATATCTGTTCCCCAATGTGTTTATAAAGTATATATATATAATTATTCTTCAGTCTGATTGTGGAAGGTTGACCAACATGACATTTTAAAGCTAAAATGAGTCACCATTTCTGAGATAACATGACAATTTACTCAGATTTCTTTGGCACACCAGAAATTTATAAATAATTTGATCAGTTTTCTCATTATCTCTCCATAGCACATATGCCCCATGTGTTTTCTTATGGAGCTGTCATCACCCTAGCCCGGTATTGTACTTTCATAATTTGCTAATCTCCACAGATTACAAATATGCATACTGGGTTGTTACCAATCTTCAAAAACATGGTTATTAAACTAAACTTTTGACTAAATAGAGTCTTGTTTAAACAGAAATTTCTCAGTGGAATAGTAACATGAAAACTGGATACTTAAGTTTAAATGTGTTTCCTTAAATAATCTTTCACCTGTTCCTCTGTTTATTTATATATTTCTTAGATTTAAAAAATTTAAATGCTAATTATCCTAAAAGTAGTTGTGTTTATTTTTTTTGTGGAGTCCATTTACATGCATGTACGGGTCCTACCTCAATCCTCTGCATAGCAACATAGAGTAACCTTTGGGACATTGATAAAATCCAGCCTGTAGGCCTCAACTGAAAGCCCTGTAGAACCTAGGAATAGAAATAATATGCCTCTGCATAGTAAAGGTTATATGTGACAAGTGACAAGCCTGTGGCCAACATTATAAGTGGGCATAGGTAAACAGCCTTTTAAAAGAAAGCGTAATGAGGGCATCTTCATCTTATTAACAAAATTCTTAGCCATGGTGAAAGAAAGGCAAGGGATTTTGAGAAAAGCAGTATAAACATATTAAGAGGAAGTCAAATAGTCCGGATTTGCAGGTGCTGTGATCACCGCATATAGACTAAAGAGTAGATGGGAAAACTCGAACTAGAAAAACACCTTCAGCATAGCAGCAGGGTGCAAAATCAGTGTAGATATCCTACTTTTTTGTATATCATTAATGATCATGTTGAGAATAAAATTAAGAATTAAACTCCTGTTTCAGTAGTCTCAAATACAAAGAAAATGCCTAGGAATATACCTAACCAAGGAGGTAAATTACATTTAAAAAACAAAACAAAACAAACAAACCTTTGGAAGAAATCAGGATAGGAACTCAAACAGGGCAGGAACCTGAAGGCGGGAGCTAACAGGGGCATAGAGTGCTGCTTTCTGACTTCTTCCTTTTTTATGTCTTGCTCAGCCTGCTTTCCTATAGAACCAAAGACCACCTGCCCACGAGTGGCACCACCCACAATGGACCACCCTACCCCACTAATCACTAATTAATAAACTGTCCTACAGGCTTACCAATAGCCCGATCTTTTGAAGGAATTTTCTGAAATGAGGTTCCTTCCCCTCTGATGATCCCAGCTTGTGTCAAGTTGGCATAAAAATAGCCAGGACATGTGATACTAAATTAAAAAATGAAGGCCATGAATACAGAGTGGGACCACCTTGGGGAGGGCTGTCAGTGGGAGGCGAAGGGATAAAAGTATGTGAAAAAGGCTGAGTGTGATTAAAGTACATTGTACAGGTAAGTGAAAATCCATATAAAATCCCTTTCTTCCCAATGGGCACAATTTTTATAAAGATTATTTTCTGAACATTATCTTCTTCTGTGTAGGGTATATCACTTATCCCTGTCTCCTTGGATACCTAATTTGACAGCAAAAAAAAAAAAAAAAAAAAAAAAAACAGGAAGAGAATGTGTCAAAAACAATTAAATAATGAAGAAGAGTAGGAAAAAAAGTCTCTGTTAACAAAGAGTATTTTATTTGTAATTTCTCTGCTACAAAGTTTTGCTATCATAGCAGCTTTCTTTTAGTAAAAATATTTATGGCATTTGTTTCCCAACATTCAGTTATTAAAATTTATTTGAATGTGTATCATGTGTGTACCATGCTGAGGGAAGAAGTCTTTCTCAACAGTTGATATCTGCTTCCTCCCTTTTTATAATAATTCTTGGTCTTCGGCTAATTGAATTGACAGGTACCACCCAGTTTTTCTCTGGCAGTGTTGTTAACGGACTATAAATACTCCTTTCCCAAGTCAGTAGAAAATACGTGGTCCTTATCAACAGATAGAATGACTTAACTGTGTGTGAGTGAGCACATAAGAATTGGTTTCCACCCTTGCAATCTGAGATAGAATAAATCCTGGAAATAGCAGTTATTTTATCAGGGAATGTGGACCTTGCCGTTTCTATACTTAGCCTGTTTAACTCTTTGGTTCTAAAAGGAAGGAGAGAGAACCCTGACTTAATCATCTCAGCCTCCAAATTACATATGTAGTGAGTCTTGAATTGAAAATGTTCTTTAGCGACCTGCTCTTTAAGGCTTATGTCCCTTGCTGTGACAAAGTATTTAGGGAGAGAAAATGACAGATGTTGTGCACATTAGCACAATGAACAGTCACTTCTTCCCCCAGATGAAGCGCTTTTATCACGGCAATTTATCATGAACAAGATAGTGATTTAGGAAGAAGCATTTGAACTGCAGTTTATGCTGTAAAGTGAATTAGTTAGCAAAGGGCGAAAACATGGCTGCCTGCAAATGTAAGCAGAAGCCTTTAAACTGCATGCATTGGCAGGGCTTTTTGTACTTCTGATTTTAATATTTTGAAATAGAATATCATCACTTAGAGAGTAAAATGAAAAAAATATACAGAGCTCAGGTCACATAGGACTGCAGTTGGAAACAAGTAGATGGTCCACCGTTCAGTCCCGTTACTGCTGCCCTTCACTGCCTGGACACTCTTACACTGTTTCATTATTTGACTAATTTGTAGCAAATATTGACTCATCTGCCTGGATAACTAGGGAACACTTCCACCAATTCCATGCACATTCTAGGAACAAGTATGTCAAAGTTCCAAAACCAAATGTTCAAAATACAGATAATTTGTTTTTGATTGTATTTTTTTTAATACTCATTGCTGAACTTAGGAAGTGTTCCTTTCAGTTAGGGTTTTCTAAGAAGGCCTCTAGAATGTGGAGAAGTGAGAACATTAGGAGAGAAAGCCATTATGGTCAAGAGGAACTGTCCATCTCTGCCCTTTACTCTTCGACAGCCTCCTCCCCTGAACTATAAGGATGAAGACATTCAACACCAGGAGCTCACAATTGTGTGTGTGTGTGTGTGTGTGTGTGTGTGTGTGTGTGTGTGTGTGTGTGTGTGTTACAACAATATGGAGTTTGAATATAATACAGACATGCTTTAGGACAAATTCAATACCTGTAGGAGAATAAACAGCCTGCCTCGGTCTCTGAGAAATCCTTGGGAAATGTGCCACATCTTCTTTATCCATTCTTCAATTGAGGGGCATCTAGGTTGCTTCCAGGTTCTTGCTATTACAAATAATCCTGCTATGAACATACTTGAACACATGTCTTTACTGCATGGATGTGGGTCATTTGGGTATATATCTAAGAGCAGAATTGCTGGGTCCTGTGGTAAACTAATTCCCATTTTCCTGAGGAACTGCCATACTGATCTCCAAAATGGCTGTACAAGTTTGCACTCCCACCAGCAGTGAAGGAGTGTTTCCCTTTCTCCACATCTTCTCCAGCATAAATTGTCATTGGTGTTTCTAATTCTAGCCATTCTGGCAGGAGTAAGATAGTGTCTCAAAGTTGTTTTCATTTGCATTTCCCTGATAACTAAGGATGTTGAGCACTTTCTTAAGTGTCTTTCAGCCTTTTTGATTTCCTCTATTGAGAATTCTCTCTTCAGTTCTATACCCCATTTTTTAATAGGGTTATATGGTGTTTTGTTGACTAGTTTTTTGAGTTCTTTGTATATTTTGTAGATCAACCCTCTGTCAGTTGTAGGATTTGGAAAGGCCTTTTCGCAGTCTATGGGCTGCTGTTTGATCTTCTCAACTGTGTCCTTTGCCTTACAGAAGCTTCTAAGTTTGAGGAGGTCTCATTTATTACTTGTCAACCTCAGTGTCTGTGCTACTGGAGTTATGTTCAGGAAGCAGTCTCCTATGCCAATTTGTTCAAGGTTACCTCCCACTTTTTCTTCTAAGAGTTTCAGTGTGGTTGGATTTATGTTGAGATTTTTGATCCATTTGGACTTGAGTTTTGTGCATGGCAATAGACATGGGTCTATCTGCAGTCTTCTACACACCATCATCCAGTTGTGCCAGCACCATTTGTTGAAGATGCTTTCATCCTCCCATTGTATACTTTTAGCTGTTTGGTCAAAAATCAGGTGTTCGTAGGTTTGTGGGTTAATATCAGGATTTTCAATTCAATTCTATTGGTCTACCTGTCTATTTTTGTGCCAATACCAGGCTGTGTTCAGGACAATAGCTCTGTAGTAGAGCTTGAAGTCAGGGATGGTGATGCCTCCTGAAGTTCCTTTATTGTACAGGGTTGTTTCGGCTATCCTGTGTCTTTTGTTTTTCCATATAAAGTTGATTATTATCCTTTTAATGAAGAATTGTGCTGGGGTTTTAATGGGGATTGCATTGAATCTGTAGATGGCTTTTGGCAAGACTGTCATTTTTACTATGTTTGTCCTACCTATCCAAGAGCATGGGAGATCTTTCCATTTTCTGGTATCTTCTTTAATTTCATTTAGACACAAAGTTCTTATTATATAGGTCTTTCACTTGTTTGGTAAGCATTACCCCAAGATACTTTATGTTGTTTGTAGCTATTGAAAAGGGTGATGCTTCTCTGATTTCTTTCCCAGCCCTTTTGTCATCTAAATAAATTAGGGCTACTGAATTTTTTTTTTGAGTTTATCTTGTATCCTGCTAGTTTGATGAAGGTGTTTATCAGCTGTAGGAGTTCCCTGATAGATTTTTTTGGATCACTTATGTAAACTATCATATCATCTGCAAATACAGAAAGTTTGGCTTCTTTCTTACCAATTTGTATCCTCTTGACCTCCTTTTGTTGTCTTATTATATTAGCTAGAACTTCAAGTAAAATATTGAAGAGATATGGAGAGCCTTGTCTTGTTCCTGATTTTAGAGGAATCACCTTTGCTTCTCTCCATCCAGTTTGATGTTGGCTGTTGGTTTACTGTATATTGCTAGTATTATGTTTAGGTATGTTCCTGTTATCCCTGATCTCTCCAAGACCTTTATCATGAAAGGGTGCTGAATTTTGTCGAAGTCTTTTTCAGTATCTAGGAAGATGATCATGTGGTTTTTCTTTTTCAGTTTGTTTATATGGTGGATCATGTTGATAGATTTTTGTATGTTAAACCATCCCTGCAACCCAGGGATACATTTTATATTTGTAAGCAAAAGGAGTTATCTTTCTGAAACTGTCAGTCTCTTTATGTTTCCATGTGTGCCTGTGTCTCTCTCTATCTCTCTGTCTCTCTGTCCCTGTCTCTGTCTCTGTCTCTGCCTCTCTCTCTCTCTCTCTCTCTCTCACACACACACACACACACACACACACACACATGCACACATACTCACACACACACCAGAAGAGATATAAAAATAAAATCTCAAAGTTCTAGCCTATCGTCCATAAAATATTTAGTCACAAAACTCTGTCCTAAATGACCAACTCCTCTACTTCCTGTATCAAAGATTGTCTTTGTAGGAGGAGCCTAGCTAACATGAAAGACTGCAAAAGCACGTATCATCCACATCATGACATTATATAGCATTGTCATTGGGTCAGATATAGAAAAGAAGTTGATGCTGAAGAGGAGGTCACAACAAACTGAAGAAATGATGATAATTACATTTCATGACTATAGACCAATTACCTACTTCATACTTTTGTCTAGTTCTGGTCTTTGTGCCTAATTTTATTTCTCTACAGAAGATTTTACAACAAAAATGTATTTTTTTCTAATTGATTCACTAAGCAATTCCACTATTAAAGGGGGGCCAGTGAGAAGTACTCTACGTTAGCACTGTGGCATGTCCAAGAATTGGTGGTTAACATCACTACCATTCTGAAAATGACTGTTCAACACTGTGCTTGCTAGGCAAGAACTCATTTCAGGGGTGAAGTAGAACTACATGGCTCATGCAGTTTGGATTCCTCCTAAATCAAGAATTCGAAAGTAGTAATGGATGACTCGTGTTGCACTTTCTAAAGACAAGACCTATGTCCCTTCCCTGTCTACTGGCTATGAATGCCAGACTCCTGAGAAAAACATTGTCTATCATCAGTATTAGCTAATGGGTCCACTATGCCTACCAATATGCATCTCAAGTCTCCATATTCGAATGCCCAAATATTCTACAGAAGCTGCTATATATTAAATGACCTCTCTATGTTTTGACATGAAATTTGATTGCCTTTGTAGGCATGTAAAGAGACAGATAGAGCCTTGAAGAGCATATGGACCTTAACAACTGTGCCCATGAAAACATTAATGATTTTAACAAGAGAATATGGTGATGTGGAAGTCAGATACTAAAGATGTAAATTTGGCCCTCTTCTACACATTTCCAATACCTCTCTCACAGTGGGCTTCCTTTGGCCATGTTGCAACTCAGCATGAAGTCCCTTCCCAGTTGTGACTCAGAAATCTCAGACTTCTTAGCTTCCAGAATCATCAATTAACTACATTCTTGTGTTTTTAAAAATAATTTACCCAGTCTACAGTATTGTAATACCAAATAATAACCAAAGATGGAAGTGACTCTAAATTTTCCTAGACTAGTGACTCAAATTCCCTTGTGAAGAGATAGTAATATAATTGTCCTTTAGAAATCCTTAAAATCCTTAAAAATGCATTCCATAATATCTGAAAATATTTCAACAGCAACATAACTAATTTCCTTCTATACATTTTTAAAACTTAATGTTGTAAAATGTATGTCTAAGTAATAATATTAACAACTTACTCTGAAATTTTATAGAAACCAGAGTTAATATTTATAAAATATATTATACTTCCTATGTAAAAGGTGTTAAGTTTAGAGAATGTGTAAATTCCAATAAAAGGTCAGGTGTACAATTTATTGAACTGAAAGAAAATTGTTCTTCTTATGCAGCTACCACATTACTTACATATGCATAAACTGATAAACAGTCTTACTTACTGAACCTTAGTCCTGCTTGAACAGTTAAGTGACAAGACAAATTATCCAAAGCACACAATGGAAGTAAGTGTAAGCATGATAGTGGATAGAACTACGAATACTTCAAAAGTATGAAGCAAAAGAGAATACCATGAGTCAATAGCACAGGTCATATATTGCATGGGATAAAATTAATATTTATAAAAATATACTGTAAGCACTATGTGTCTAGCACTGCATCATTAATAGTTTGTCAGTATTTTGTTTTGAAAGTTTGATTCAGAAGAAAGAACATTTGAATAAATTATTTTATCTACAATGTATAATAACAACCCACTTACCACCGTAGGTGTAGCCTGTTTTCCAATATGGCTTATTGTTATCTCTCATGTATAAATAACTACTACACTATTTGTTTTTATCAATCCCCTTGCTTCTGATGAATCTCATCCAAAATATCTATTCTAAGACAATAGTTTTATGCTCTGAAAATATATAAAATCACATCAAAGTTGATGCTATCATTTGTAAGTGTTTTTGTTCCTACACATTTTTAGGGAAACATCCATTTGTTGAAGTTTGCTTCATTCTTTTTCATTTTCATGCAACGTCACATTACGTGCTATTGTTTATTTATGAGATTCTCCTTCCTGTAGTTCGCTTCCTAAAATGTTTATTTCTGAACACTTATTTTTGTTGGCTTTTCATATTATAAACCAAATTGCTTTGAATTCTTTTATTTGTGCTAAGAACATATTCAAGGGCTTCTTGATGTGTATAACCAAGAGTAGAACTCTTGAGTCGCTGGCATTGTATTCAGTAGATAAAAATAAAAATCTTACTTCATCCACATCCATACCAACAACAATGTCACTGTACTTGCTCCAAATGGAGACAGACAGTTGTATTGAAGGTTTTTATTTTGTTGGGCATCTTACTGATTTACAGATTTGTTTTTGGGAAAATGATATGCTTATATTCCACATGTATCTAATTTATGTAGAGTTTTCATAACACTCTTCACGTTTGTTATCTAATCATTACACATTCTAAAGTACTTACGTTTTACTTTATTTTTAATTGTGTGTGCATGTGTGTTTGTGTGTGTGTGTGAGAGAGAGACAGAGGTGAGAGAGAGAGAGGTGAGAGAGAGAGAGATGAGAGAGAGGTGTGAGAGAGAGAGAGAGAGAGAGAGAGAGAGAGAGAGAGAGAGGTGAGAGAAAGTTGAGAGAGGGAGAGAACTATTTATTTGTGACCTCTCATGTCTCCTTCACACATCATGTGTATTGCAAGCACCATGTGAGTCAGTTAGAGATGGTTAGTAAACCTGTTTTGGTTTCCATACAAATAGTCACACTAGTTCATGGTTACCTATTATAATACCAGGTCATTTTGTGCCCAAGAAGAACTCTGATCTTTCCATAGTTGACAACCACATGTTTTCCTGACAATAACTGGCTGAGGCATCTGGCTCCCTTTTCAGGCCACTCCTGGAAAGAGGAAGTTCGATTTCCTGTTGCTCCCACAGGAAGAGGTGGACCTCCTTCATAAAATATCACAACAAGTTGTTAGGACACAGAATGAGAGGGGGAAAGTAGCATACACGTGCATGAATAAAACGCGGTGTTGAGGGTTTGCATCTGTGTCTGTGTAGTGAGTGTCCGATACTAAGCCATCTATTATCTGACTCATATTAGGAAGAGTCAGAACTGGCAGAATAGATACACACTATAATAGGTGACTTACTAATTCATACAAGGGTCCTTGGCAGTGCTCTGGGAATGAAGCTGGAAGCTTCAGCAGTCCCAGTCTGCTGCACAAGGCCTGGGGATTCCTAGACTCTCACCTTCAGTTCATGTCAAAAATGCCAAAACAAGCTAAAGCTGGGGGTTAGCAGAGGGTGGCAGCAACAGGCGTGATAAGCACACTCCCTCGGGAGACAAAGCCCAGCAGCAATCAGGCCTGCGCCCTCAGACCTCTTCATGTGAGGAGAGCATCTTGAACATGTTGTTCTCTCTTCCTCACAGGGTAGATCCTTTCTAGAAAATGCTCTCACTGATCCACCCAGACATGTGTTTTGTAGCTGACCCCAGATCCCATCAAACTGGTTGGACCTAGCAGCTGCTCCTCACTGGTAGACATTATCGAATAGATTTTATACCCTCTGTGTTTCATAATGTTTCAGCCTTATTGAGCTGTGATTGAGTAATAAAAACTGCATATATTTAAGGTGTACAAATGATTTGATACACATGATTGATTAATTCTATGGAGGAAAGTGACCATCATCCTTCAGTACATGTGATTAACCTTTATGTGTGTGCCTCTATTGGGAATGCGATAGATCTGCCCTTTCAGCTAACTGCAAGTACATAGTCAATACCAACATTTCTTAAAGTCCTTGGAGGACCAATTTCATGAGTGTCCTAGATGTCAAAATTCAAGAATACTCAAGTCCCTTTGTAAAAAGGCATGGTGCTTGAACATAATCCATACACATTCCCCCATATGTTATAAATCATCTGTAGGTTACATATATATATATATATCCCCCCTTATGTCACATACATACATTGTGAAATGTATTTTTAGGAAATAAGGACAAAGAAAAAGACTGTACATGTTATGTTTATGGAATCTAAGATGTGGTAAACGTAAATGTCAAAATGGACAAATTAAGGCACCAATACTTGTATAATGAAGACACAAACTGTAGGAGGAACTGCCGCCCAGCCTACCCAAGCCACAGTGGCCTTGCCCAAACCAGCCCACATGAGCAAGCAAGGCAGGCAGTTCCTCCCTGAGCCAGGCCTGCCACTCTGCCCAGAGACTGCTGACAAAGAGACACCTGACCAGACACCCCATGGAGGAGCAGACAGTGCTGCAGAGCCAGCTGCCTGAGTCAATCGGACCTTGAGAGGGGGGCATAAAAGCAGACCTGGTTTCCTTTTACAAAGGAATCTGCTCCTTAGCAAGGGCTCTGCTACCCACTGGTAACTGCCTCTTTGATGTTCTGTCTTCTTACCCCCTCCCCCAAGGGGTGTCTGAGCAGGGTCACTAGCAACAATAAGCAATTCCAAATTGCAGAATAAATGGTATCTTTCATAACTATTGTGTGACCATGGTGTGAGACTCTTTTTGATTATTTTCCTTCTGCTTTTCTGTAGATCATAATATTGAAGCTCCATTTTATTTATGAGTGAAAAATATACTTAAATATTTCTTATGTTTGTTGGTGACTATTGTTTTTAAATGATATTATATCAACTAATAAGGGTATTAGTGATTGAAAAAATATTTTATGCAGAGAAAAGTATGGTGTAAAGCAAAAAAGAAAAAAATTAGTGCACAGGATAATGAAACCTATTGGTAGACTACTTTTAAGGACAAATGAGAAAGCCTCATCCACTAAAAGCAAACCCACTGACATCTGTAAATCTTCATTATCTGAAAATGCAATTGAGATGAAAGCCAGAACTGAAATTTACTAGCGAAATTATTAGCTTTAAGATGTCAACTACTTAGCGGCTGTGAGACTTTATCAATAAACCACATTTGCTGCACTCAAAGCCAGGGATTCTGTTACAGAAAAAAGAAAAACTATGTATGTGGTCATTATAAGCAATAGATTCTGTTATCACATACAGCAAGCTGGGATGTTGTCTTGTGACTTCGATAAATACTATCTTAGTTTTTAATGAATATCTTCATAATCCATCAAAGCCACCATGTCAACTCGGTGGAAATATTTCCACAGCCCTTTGAGCAGAATCCTGATGGTCTTCTTTGAGATCCTGAAAGTTTGTATTTCTGTTAATAGATGAAGCAGGACACTTGGAGAGCAAAATCGAGAGTAGTTAATTGACTTTTACAGGGCAGGCTCTGTAGAAGAACTGTCAAGCAGAGTTGATACTTCAATCAGGGATTGTCACAGCCATTCATTCACAAATAAAGGGTCTGTCACAAGCTCAACTTCTGCGAAGAGTCTGTGTGGACAGGACTGCACCATTAAAGTATCATCACATAGAAACTATTCAGGAAGTACTTATGCTTCTGGATGTGGTTTTAATCCCTGGCCTAGTGATAGGAACCTAAAGATTGTCATTTTTGTGACGGCTGAAGATTACATATTGCTTTTGCAGAGGACTTGAATTCCCAGACCCGCAACCATCTTTGCCTCCAGTTCCTAGAGATATGGCACCCTTTCCTGGCCTTTCCTGGCAGGTTTCCACATGCAAATGCAGATACTTCCTGCAGTGAGATATCCATCTTGTCTATACCTGTGTCTTAGGCCACGCCCATTGGGGGTGGAGACAGGGCTGGGGAAAAAGGCTGAGAAAGGGTCAGGTCTACTCTCTTTGGTGGTGGATGCTGGAAGACTTAGGATCTGGTGGAACCCGCCACATTCATCTGCCTATGTTGTGAGTTATTTCTCCCGTAATAAGCATCTATTCGGCCTAATTGTTTATCCTGATCCTTATTAAATCGCAATAACTTCCTACACGTGCATACACAAAATTAAAAATAAGTAAATCTTAATTTCAGATGTTTTTATTTCAGTGTGAAATATTAAAATTTCAAACTTACACTTTATTTCTAAAACCACACACACACACACACACACACACACACACACGTATGTATGTATTTATAGGTATATATGCTTGTATGCAGCCATGCCTTTAACTTTCTAAACTGCAGTTGTGTTCTAACTTTGGTTACCCTGGTAACCCCCATTTTTTTTTACCTCCTTCTTTGCTCATTGACTTTCTTTGTTGAGAGCTTGATTATGATAGAAACCAAAGACAAATCAGGTCAAACACAAATATTTTATTATTACGGCAGAGGTAACTGTGTATCTGTGCAGAAGGACAATTACAAATCATGGGCCTTGGTGTCCCTTTACCTGTTCTCATCCCCAGCTATTTCAACTCTAAACCAATCACGTATCTGATATAATCAACGGGCCAAGCATATCCCAAACTGACCACTGTCTACCAGCTGAAGGTCTGGAAGTGCCCACCTCTGCCAATTGACAGAAACTGTTTTTGGCTTGTCTCTTTTCAGGGATTCTACTAGATTGAAAAGTATCACGGGGCTGATGGGAGATGTTATTCTGTATATATGTTTCTCATACTGGTTAACAAAGCCCTGTGGCCAATAGGAAACAAGATAGGCGGGGCTAGGAGACCAGGAGGAAGAGAGAGGAAGTTGGTTGGGGTCGAGAGGTAGCCCGGGAAGGAGCAGGACGCCTGCCGCGCGGCTCCCCGTTAAGAGGACCACGTGGAAATACTTAGATAAGTAGAAATGGGTTAATAATTAAGGCAGATCTAGCCCATAAACAATAATGGTAACTGGCCAACAGGATTATATCAAATATAGAGTCTCCTGCGTGTTATTGGGGGCCGGCACGCCAGACCAGCAGCGGACGGGCTGATGGAAACATACAAGCTACACGGGGCCATAATTCTCCAAATCCAAAATAACTACTGGAATTCTACTTTTTATGACCATGTCATGAGCAGCAGGATGGAATAGGCAAGGAGACAAAGATTTCTGAATTTGAAATCCAAAGTCTATAGTATTTCTTCAATTCTCAGAACTCAGTGTCAGCTCGCCCAGGTCGGCTGACTGGGAAGTGCCATCTGTCTCTGAGGAGAGCAGGTTCACAGCTTCAAGTACAGGGTATCTTTATTAAAAAATAAAGAAGTAAAACTGCTATTTCCTAGGGAAGCAAGCAACAGAGCATGCCATGCTCATTATGCTGTTGTTGGTAATTGTCCTGGCAGTATAATATTTTACCACTTTCCTAATCCTAACATCACTGCACAACATCACACCATGGCATTTTCATGATGTGGGGGTATTGCTTCGTGTAACCACCTGGACTCACCACACACATGCAGCAAGAAAACCTAAGTATGAGATTGTCATTTTCCCAACAGAATTCAGCCTTCTCCCTCACCCTACAACACACTAGAAGAATAATCATCTCCCAAGAGCTATGGGTTCCCTCTGATAGGGTCTAAAGTCGACTTTGTTGACTTTACTTATTTACTGCCCTCTAAAAAGGATGTTGTCTCACATGGACCCTGCAAGAAAGGAGAAAAGAAATCCAATGAGAATTTCCTGGGAAGTATCCAAATAATGAATTCACAATTTGCTCTGGAGTAAGCATGAGCAAGAATGCTTGTAATCTTAGCCCTTGAGAAAGTGTTCTGAGACGGCAGCAGTGGCCAATTTCTAAAACACTGGGGGAGGGAAAAGGTAGATAGAGACAGAGATAAAGGTAGAGAGAGAGAGACAGAGAGAGATAGAGAGAGAGAGGGAGAGAGAGAGAGAGAGAGAGAGAGAGAGAGAGAGAGAGAGAGAGAAAAGAGTTGGGAACCAAAGCCCTTCTGCTCTAAAATGGTAGGTACTCATAGAAACTCCAATGAGATTGCGTCCTCATTATGCAGTTTGAAGAGATGTGTCCAGGTAGGATCTTAGAAACATGATCAGGGCTCTGTATTCAGAAAGGAGCTGCCTTTTATATTGCCTTGGGCTGCAATGAGACTTTGAAGAGAAGCTCACAACCAGATATGCACCCTCAAACTTATACCAGAGCCATGAGGAAAATAAACCTATGTTCTCCATGCCTTGCCCAGTCTTTGCTATTGTGTTACAAGCAGTGGAAAGAGGTCTAAGATGCCAGACAAGGGACAACAACAGAGAAAAAGGCCCAGGCACCCTGGTGCTCATCAGAGGCCTTTAGGCTATCCAGAAGTTGAATAGTGGCTTTTGAGAGACAGGGTCTTACTTTCCCCTGTGGTAGGATAAGTAGGAGTTTAATATTGTCATTTTTTTAAACATCTTATTTTACATAAATCTTGTCAGTTTTAGAGGAAGGAGTTATCAGTCAATTAGGATGTCAAAAAATCTTAGTTATAATGCCAGTTGTTGACAGTAGTTGTCTTAAAAAGTACTAGCCACCTCCCCTGAAAATTCTAATTTTGTGCCACACACCTAATATAAATGATCAATGCATGATGTATATAATATAGGATGCAGTAGATGTCATATGCAAGAAATTAAGAAGTGCCTGGCATTATACTACTCCCAGTATCTTAATTAATTATTGCTTTAATTGAATAATAATACTTGAATATGATTCAATGATGAAGTAATTTTATAACTGAATAATGAATTATTATGAGGAAAGTTGAATAAAACTCTTTATTTTCAGGCTCTAGTTTTTGTTTCCAATATTTTTACAATTTCCATTCCAGGTCCACGCTCTCACCCTTGTATGCCCCCATGAATAAAAAAGAAAGAAATACAACAAATCTGATTTGTGTTGCCCATACACTAAATGATGCATAGTCAAAGCCAGCCCCTTAAAAATAACTGAGTCCTTCCCCACACTCCACACCCATCCAGAAACCACCAACTGTGTGAACAGCTACAGTTCAGCATCCCTATTGCAAGTTTTAACAACTCTTCAAAGACTTCCTGTCTAGACTGGTTTTTTTTTTTTCTAACTTGGTTGGGCTGAGGTTGCCATAGAAGCCTTCACTGTCTCTTATTCTCCACTGTGAACTGTTGTCAATGATACGTCTGGGAAGGAAGCTGGTATCGGGCAAGTTCTTTTACCACACATTTGTTCAAAATTGTGCAGTCCTTGATAGAACTGTGGAGTTACAAAAATTCTGATAAGAATAGATTTGTTTATGAACCAGTATTACCTCTCAGTAAAATTGTTGTAAGGCATACTTTAAATTCAAATAGCATTGTTTGTTAGGTGTAGGGTTTTTATGTTGACATATGCACAAAATTAATCTCTACTCTTGACAGCCTTATAAGTCCTTCAGAAAACAGAAGACAACAAAATGAACAAGAGATTTGGGCACCCACTGACAAGGACAGGAGGGAAATGGAACAAAATTAGTGTATTTACAGGACAACCTTTAAGACCATAATAACACAGTGCCTCTCAAATGCTATGGTAATAGACCACAGAAAATAGTAAACAAGAGGCATCTCTTTAATATTCTACAAATCAACCTTATCAACTTTTGCTCCCACAGTAAAAGTGATGCATAAAATTAATTTCAGCTTTCCAAAAAAAGAAAGTCCATGAACAAAGAACTCATAACTTCAATAATAGTCATTTTTATAAACTTTTCAAATGTCCTTTCCCTTAACTATGAGCAAAATAATTTTAGGCTAAAATATACATGAATTTGGGAAAGAAGAGAAGATATACTACTACTGATAAGATAGTGAGATTAAAGAAATAAAATAAATAATAAGTCTGTCCAATAATAAAACATGTTAGTATTTTAATAGGAGCATGAGTGATTTTTACTAAATAAAAATAGAAAACTCTAAAGTAGTTCTTATAGAGTTCTTTTCTAAAGAATATGATGTGCCTAGATTAAGAAAATGTTTATTTATAACAGGATTATATGATTATCTTCTAATTCAATTAGACAAAGAGATAAACATACACTCTTATATGGAATCTCAACATCAAGCTTAAGGGTAAAATATATGTACAGTAAGTAACTAACTTCACTCTTTTATAATAAAACAAACTCATAGCTAACTACCAATATAAGTTAGAAATCTGTTTTAAAATTATACATTTTATCAAAAAGCTGCTTTGTAAATATCTGATTATAGGCATTTAAAAAATAAATAAATAAAAGCTCCCAATTGTGAGGATATAGTTCAGTGATGGAGGATTTGCCTGATATGAGGAAGCCTGAAACGGGACAGAAGCAGAACCCTCAAGTAACTAACAAAAGAAAAATTCCTTATCGTCTAAGTTTCTGACCTAGGAAATCATATTTAGCCAGAAATTAAAGTAATATATTACTGTTTCCTCCTCTTTATGGACAGTACCTTAAACAGTCTTTATTTTATAAACACGGATTAGTTGAAAAGATGATGCAGTTTTAACTCTGGCCCCCTTTCTAAAGATGCAGTTTTTAATTGTGATTGTGGAAATGCTGTGGGAAATACTACAGGTCCCAATAGCATCTTTGTGAGTGACTACAACAATGTTCGTCTACAACAAAGAAACATGACAACTTTTAAATAAATCGCACCACATAATATGTTACTAATTAAAGATCTAGAGAAAGTTGCTAGAGTGATGATTATGCAATATAATTTAGTGGGAAATCATAAATTATAAAAGTGTTCCAGAGAAATGGTACAACTGGTTTATAAAATTATCTGAGCCATACATCAGTAAATCAAACTACATGATAGTCTAGTCTTTTTGTTATGCTAATTTGTGAATTATGTGTCAATAATACCATGTGGTAAAAGAATTTTTGAAAAATTAGATGATGACCTCTAAATTTGTCTAAACACCTTATTATGGACAAAGTTATATTTGCAATAAATGGAGTTGATATTATTTATGATTATTTATAGCATAGACTGAAAAATGGAGAAAATTAATCCCATTATTAAAACTTAAAAATAATATAAAGTACAAAATATTATCAGTTAATGCAACCTAGACTTCCAAGACACTTTCCACTTTTTAAGCCAATATCCCTTCCCAGAAGGCATTAATAAAACATGTTATAACAGAAAATTAAATCTTAGGCAAGATTAAAAGTGTGTGACAAAGCAGAAAGAATATGTCTAAAGAGGTAATTCCCTATGTGATAGGAAGTTAAAAAGGATTTTCCCCCAGGGATCTGAACCCAAACTTGAATCTTTCATGTGTTCATCACCAACAATGGATGCTACTTGCTCTTACTACTCAATTATAATATTTAATTTTCCTGAAATAAATGATCAATTGTGAAGAATTATAAGAAGATGAAATAAACTAGCAATTGAAAAGCCCAAAGGTAGATGAAGTTTAACATAATGTACACTGCATTGCAAACCGGAACAAATGATTTAAATTACTCATACATCCTGATGGATTTAGTAACCTCTTGAGATGTTATTCAGAGCAACTTGATGAACCACAGCAATCAACTATGAATGAATCAGCACTATGACATGTGGGAAGCAGAGTTAAAATGTGTAACACTATTAAATAGAAAGCTGCTTCGCTGTGGTACCTCTTTTAGAAGTGCTGCCCTTTGAAAAGATGAGGTCACTTTGATATTTGTATGACACAGAAAAGGTCCAAACAAAGGAAGATAAATTAATGATACAGTTTGGAAGTCTGACAAAACGCAATAATTAGCGTCAATGTGATTCTCTCTCTCTCTCTCTCTCTCTCTCTCTCTCTCTCTCTCTCTCTCTCTCTCTCTCTCTCTTTCTCCCTCTCATTTGAATGACAAGACGTTTATTAGCTGAGCTATCTCACCAACACTATTTTTGATATAATGTATGTTCAAAGATCCAATATATTATAACCTAAAAAGGACACACATTTCAAGATTTGCTTGTAGTATCTAGGTCTGAACGTTGTAGTATCTCCTCTTTCTCTTGTTAGTTCATGAATTAAATAGAAGACAAAGAGAAAAGACCTGCCCTCACACACTGTTTAGAAACTATGAATTCCTGTTCAAATAATTGAGTTAAGCTGTGCTTTGTTGTTTTAATTAATTAGGGAAAATATAGGCCCTTGTAGTCCCAATACCATAAAATGCATCTGGAACCCTGAAGACCACCTGAGCCAAGCATTCCCAGATAATATCCCAAAACAAACTAGCATTCTGAACAGACTTTGCTGTGCATTAATATATAAATGCATTTCCACGCTGAGGCAGTCAATGAGAGGCACTCTTTCAAGGTCATTGCTATGTGACAGCTGAAGCTCACCACATGAGCCCACAATGAACTATGTAGGCAAGACTGGCCTAAAACTCCAGGCAACCTTTCTGCTTCAGCATCCCATATGCTACAGCACCTAACAACCAGCCACTGTCTAATTACACGGTTATCATACACATGTGGTGTATGGAAGAAATACCTAGAGAACTGCAGCCCTTATCTCCTCATCCCAAGAGAACAGGTTAAGAAGTATCTTAAACAGACAAGTCTGCCATGTGTCACCTCAGTCTGTATCTACTGTTCAGAGTTGCCATATTCTGTGGATGCTGAGTCAGTACTACAGCTTTTGAAGTTTTTAATATTTATACTCTATAACATCAGTTTTAATTTACATGTTTCTCATTTCTCTGCATTGGTATAGTATGTTTACTAAGTGTAGATTGTGAATGTTGTATTTGTGAATTGTCTTGTTTTCTATTTGGGACAGGGTCACTTATCCAGACTAATCCAAAAACCACAATGTAACCAAGTACACCTTGCATTTCTGATCTTGGCTCAGATGGCAAAGGCATATATGACTCTTGCAAAGGACTGAGATTCAGTTCCCAGGTTCCCGGCACCCACCACAGGCAGCTCAAAACTGCCTGTAACTCCAGCTGCAGAGCAATCATCAGGCACCCTCTTCTTGTCTTCATGGACACTGCACTCATATGTACATAACACCACACAGACAGGCAGACAGACACCGACACAGACACACACACACACAGACACATGCACACGCGCACACCGCACATGCACACGCACACGCACACGCACACGCACACGCACACACACACACACACACACAATTCCTTAGTAACCACTGCTTTTAAAATAGGTTTTTCCTTTACTGACAAAATATTTTTATTAAAAACTCGCGTGTCTTTCAGTGTACTATAAAGACAATGGATTCAAAGCCTCACAGTAAAGTCATATCTAACACAATGCAGACTTTCTCAAACAATGCACTTTAGAATGATTCTGGTCTTGCAACGATCTTAAAACCACAATCACCATTAAACACACTGGGTTCTTCATATGCTATCATTTTTTGAAGTATGAATAAGATTCCAGCTTTTAATAACAACAAACAGAGAAAACATACTCTATACAGCATTCAAGCGTTAATTTGCTTTTGTTAATTTTTATGCAAGAATAACATTTTCAAAGATATTACTATCTTCTGTTATCTTTTGGCAAAACTAAAGGTTAAATGTGTGTGACAGATAGGTGCAGCAAATTATTTTAGGTTAATAACTTTTTCAAATAGGTATTGTGTCTCAGTGTATAACTTTTGTTATAAAATAATGAATTTTTATATTAAGCTCTTTGAAGGTAGTCTCTGCACATATACAATGAAATGCAACTTCATTTAACCTAAGAAACTCACACCACATAGCTTGATTCAGATCATCAGAATGCTCCTGGGTTAACACAATGAAGGCAGGCTCATTCCTTTCTTCCCTTCAAAATGAGTCCTCATCTGAGCCTTCCTGCATCTGTAAAATAATCTAACCTTTCCCACCTAAAAGAAATTAAACACCTCCACACTCTCTCTCTCAAAGGCATTCAAACCAAGCCATTAGATCATGAGAATGCTTGGCCATCCATGCATGGCCATACCAAATCAGCTGCATCATTCTGCTATCCAGCTCTTTCAGAAATCTGCCCATGTCTCCTCCAGCACTGGTATGTTGCTCTTATCCAGACAATTGCTCTCTGTTTCTTCAGCTCTATGAAGATGGCTCCTTGTCTTGGAAAATTCCTTGGGATTTCTCATTCAGATAGTCCTGGAATTCCCTACTATGTTGCTATTCAGTGCTTACAAAGAGAAAAAGAGAATAAAGAAATTATTGTTTGAAATATAAGCACTCAAATCACCTTTTCAGCCTCCCTGACTGCATCCTCCTACAGATCCACCTTCTTGACACAAGCTCTTTTAGAGTACCATGAACAAAAGACTGTATCAGGGCCACCAACAACATGGGCTTGGAGCAAAACAGCCTGAGCTAACTTGGGGACCAGCTCCTTGGGATAGCTGTGGGGTCATGCAGAAGTCATATGACATTCTGGTCCTCGTTTTATTTACATGTAGTGGAATCATTCCCAGGAACAAATCATGTATTTATATATTTGGCTCATGTTAAATTAATCTAGGAAGGATCTCAGGAATGCTTCGAAGGACTAGAGACATGTGGTCTGTCTATGAGTTCTTGCAGTTTACTGATTTCAATAGCTGCCTCATCATTGTAAGATGCAGGGAGTTGAGGGACACTGAGGTTCATTATGAGAAGATGCCCTACTGAAAAAGGAGATTCCCAGAAGTCATTTGGTAGACACTGGATGTATCAGAGTTGTGCCCTACTTCATGAGATAAACCGGCTAACGGAACGAACTTCAGTCATTTCTCTATATCAGACCCACATGAACAGTTGCACACAATAGGGTGCACAAAGTCTAAGCATACAGTTAGATAACTTTTGACAGTCACATGCTCTCATGTCATCACCAGTTCAATCACGGTATGTGGCATCCCTTTATTCCCAGAGCTCCCTTTGCAAATCTCTGCAGTCTGTCTCCCAGCTTGTCCCAATCTCAGGCAGACATGTGTTTACTTTCTATTATTATGTGTAGTGAGATATTCACCTTGTCCACACCTGTAGGATAGACTACGCCCATGGGGGGGTGGAGACAGGGCCTGAGGTGACCTGGGAAACTAATGCTGAGGAGGGGGCTCGGAGAGCTCTCTTGCTTGCTGCCCGGGGACAGGAGAACATCTGGAGGCGTCCTTGGGATCAGGAAATTGCTGGTGTTCATCTATGTTGTGAGTTATTTCTCCCTGAATAAACATGTATTCGTCCTATTTGTTTCTCCTGATCCTTATTAAACATCAATAATTATAAATTAGTTTTTCTGCAAATTACTTTTAGTGTTTTAAGCTAGACTCACTCACTACCTTTTCTGTTTGAGTAGTTTTATTTATTCAGTTTTTTTTTATTTTGTTTACCCTTTTCAAGCTCTTCACAGATCCTCCCTACCCTAATTAAGTCAACTTGATTTTCTCCTCTCTTACCCATCCAAACAAATGAGAATCAAGTGCCATGGAGGAAGGGTGGGTCTGAGAGAGAGGAGAGATGAGGGGGGTTCTGGGAGGGACAAAGGGAGGAGCAACTGTGGTCAGGATGCAATGTATGAGAGAATGAAATGTATGTCAGAAAGTAAGACAGCAAGAAGACAGAAAACATCAAAACAAAAAGCTCATAAAATAACATACAGTCTCATGTGTGTCGGCAGGTCTTGGGCCTGGGGTCTGCCTTGGATTGTGGGTGATATACCTAGTGCCACTTAATTGGGGGAAACGGATTTCCCTTTCCCAGAAGGAATAAATTACAGAAGCGTCTTGTTTAGGGGTGGTGCTTTCTGTCTAGTGTCTGACTTGAACCTGCAACAGTCCGTGTGAGTTCACATATGCATCCGTCTTTGGGACTGGAAGATGCTGTCTCCTCGGAGGCATCCGCCATCTCTGGGTCTTAGTATCTTTCCTCCATTTCTATTTTCTTACCTGAAAGACAGTCACTTACACATAACGGATAATTATGTGTAGTTGTCTAATAGAAACAATTAAAAGAAAGTTGGGTATGATACACAAGTTGTACTGGGGGTGTGATGTGTTGGGGGATGCAATGATAAATCGCATTAGACATTTAGTTAGAAAAGAGAAAAGAACATTTTGTGAATCCGTGATTTTTTTTTTGTTTTGTTTTATTGTTTAGCCGTAAAGCTTGACCTTTACTAGTATTTGTTTCTTTTCACTCTTTCTTTAACCACAAGTTACTCCTGGGTGCTTGAATTCCCCATCAGCACTGACGAAGTGATACAGAGCCCCTGGGCTCCTATTTTATCTTGGCCTGTTTCCTTTCAGGGCAGCTGTCAATGAACAGAAAGGCAGCCAGAGTGCACCGCGAGTGCTCTCCAGGAGGAGTTCCCAATAGGTCTGTGAGATGTCTGAGCACAAGCTTTGAGGACACTCTGGTGGCTGCTCCAGGAGCCATGCAAAGCTACATCAGAGTCCCATCCTTAGTCCCAGAGGGAATTTGTGACCACAGCCTGGGAACGGAGCCCAGGCTGTTTGGGTGAAGGGGCCTGGCGCCGGACGTGGCCTGCAGACTCAGGGCTGTGCACATATTCACACAAAAGAGGCCGGAAAGTGATAGGAGGAAGCCGTGCGTCACAGGGGACTGAGCGGGGACCCTGCCTGCCGCGCCTGCCCAGCTCGGGACAGACCCACACTCCAGCCTTGAGCACTCAGCTGCCAGCTCCCGTGGCTTCCAATGAGACTCCTCCCGCTTCTAGGTGAGTATGGGCAGAGCCTGGGAGCTGCAGAGCGCCCACCTGCAGGGAACCAGGGACCAAGACAGGCTGGGGCTCAAGTGTTAAGTGTGTCTGGCAAGGTGTCCAAGGAAAACAGACTCAGGCTTTCACAGGATGTTTTTCTGCTTGGCCTTTACACTCTGGACCTTTCTACTCAAGACCCGAGGCTTTTTCCACTCTATTCTTCCTGGAGAAATTCAGATAGTCCTCGAAGACTCATACTTTGACCTTTCTTGTGCTATCCTCCAAGAAACTTGGGAAATCTAAACCGCAAGTGCTTGAGAGAGGCTTCCTGACATTTTTAAGGCTACTGCGTGCCTGGACTTTGGGTTCATTTTAAAACTCTATTTTGGTGATGCACTGGGGAGAGATAATAAGTCACTCACTTGAAGGCAAATGTATCCAGGTTTAGGGAGCACATATAGTCTTGTAAGGGGCTGGGATTTAGAACTGACTGTGTAAGGATCTCTGGGTACCAGATAAGGACAACTTATCCAAGATAACACTTTTCAGAACAATAGCTTTGTGATTCATCCCTGTTCCGGTCCAAGCTTGCTCTTAAGTGGGCCTGGAACAAGACAATAAAAAGAAACACTCTATGATTTTGCTTATCATTTCCTAACAGTCCTCAAAACATTGTTTTGTTTGTCATGTTGGGCAGGTGTTCTGTGGCTGAGAGATCAATTGTAGAACAGTGTGTTGATTTGTTGATTTTTTTTTTAATTCTCCTTATACAAGATACCATAAAAGGCATTTTTTTTTTTTTGTCGTGAAAA
This sequence comes from Cricetiscus sungorus, assembly GCA_030556225.1. NCBI lineage: Eukaryota > Metazoa > Chordata > Mammalia > Rodentia > Cricetidae > Cricetiscus > Cricetiscus sungorus. The sequence goes on along the minus strand of JANBXA010000737.1, from coordinate 7,638,810 downwards.
GGGCAGAATTACAATTGCCAGAACTCTAGGAGAAGGGAAGGGAAGTTCATTTCTTTTCCTAGATATGACAAGTAATATCTTTAAAATGAAAGATTTTAGTTTGTGGAGGCCCGGATACACAATTTACCTTGATTTCTGGAGGGAAAGGGTAACTCCCTGAGCAAGAGAAGGAAAATTGCTTTGCAATCAGGCAATACCTTTTCAAGTAACCACTTTACCTCAGCAACAAGAGATACTGAGTTTCCAGAACTGGATGACCTCATGATTTTTATTATAAAGCTGGATTCGCTGTTACGTTTTAGTTTTACTGAAATTAACATGATACATTCCTCAATCTTTAGGCTTAGTCATTTCTCTCCTAAGGTTTAATAAATGATTCATTGAAAAATTTTCATAATTTACCTTTCTAGGTGAAAAAAAAAGAGCATTTATGGGGCGTTGGTCTTTAACACAAGGATGGGACGTCTCTTGTTTTTGACAAGGTCTATGTCTTGATTTTATTTAGTGGGTTTCTCCACTTTGTTGAATTGTTCCTACACACAAAATTGCACCAAGACCCCGTGTCTACCAAATGCCAAGTGTGAGATCCGCAATGGTGTGGAAGCTTGTTTCTGCAGTGTGGGCTTCTCTGGAAATGGAGTCACGATTTGTGAAGGTAAGTAGTCTTGACTTCTTTTTGATCTGCTTGTGAGATTCAGTTCTGAGGTGACTGACTCCTCTCTGCTCTCCAGAAATTAACTTGCTTTACCCGTACTGTTAAACTTGTGTGAATTTGAAAAAGAAACCCAGTTAACTGCCCAACAAGCATGAACGTCTTATGTCAAAATGTATTTTTAGTATGGATACTAATTACCCCACATATTTATTTTTATTATTTTGAGACTTAAAGATTGCTTTCATTAAGCCTGAAGCACAAAGAAGAGAATTAAGAGTCTAAGCACGAAGAGAGTTAATGGCCGTGAAAGATCCCAAATCCCAGTCAATACTAGTATGTGTGTTCCTTGGATGTTTTCTGTAGAAGTTAACTACTTAATTTAAATTTGATGCCAAGCATAGGAAATAGTGTTGTACTACTGCACACTTGTAATCAGAATGTTTTGTGGAAGGACAAACAGAAAGATTGAAGATCTGGGTGCGCCCTGGACAATACAGACCCTCTCAGAAGAAAAGATAAGAGGAGAAGGAGGCATAGAGAGAAAGGAAAGAGTGGGGAAGAGACAGAAGGGAGAGGTAGAGGATAGTATGGAGAGAATGAAGGAAGGAGGAGAGAAGGTAATTTTATAAAAGATTCTTCTTTGAGTAGATTCTGCCCATAGAATGTCATTGGTGGAGGCCAGACAGAGCCTGGTGGGAAGGCACTTGGGAAGGTGCAGTTCAGAGAATTGACTGGATAGGATAAACAAACACCATCTGGTAATCCAGTTGAGGTGAGTTCCACCTTGTGGTCACCTCAGCCAGTGTTTCTCCCTGCCAAAAAGACTCACTTTGTCTTTCTTATGTCCCACAATCCTCAACAAAGGCCACTTTTACATAAGTCATTAGTGAAGTATTTGTATAGAGAAATGGAGAAGGGGAAAAATGTTGCAAGTCATATAAATTACTTTCAAATATAATTAAATACTAACTTCACATTAGAGCTGTGTGGTGTTATACTCCTAAATGTATTTAAGAACACATGGACTTTTTCTAATTAAGCTAGGATATTGTGCCCTGTTAATATTGCATGTTGTTGCTTATATCATAAACAAGTTGTGTCTCGTGATTCAACTTGATAGGCTCTTAAAAAGATTAAATATGCAGTGTATAGTAAAATTCAGACCTCATCATAATTAGTCTAATGCTTCAAAAATGTGCAGCAAAGATGCAGTTTGTTTAATGGTGCATTAGATCTGCCGTTTCTGTTCGTACATCCAGCCAGAATTTGTAATATACTATTCTACAAGCACTACAAAATACTTTCCATAAATAATCATAGATCGTTTTAGCATGTATTTAATTGAATAGCATGAAGGCAAGCTGATAGCTGAATGACCTTCAAATTATTGCTTCCAATATATCAGCAAGCTTTCCCAGTAATCATTATGAATTGTTCTGGAGCACTTAGAGGCACCATTGCCATTCTGTGATTTAGATACTTTTACTGCCATGATTATCATCATTAACATCAATAAAATTTTGGTTTTGGACTTAGACAATCAATGAGCTGATAATCATAAATTTCATGACTTCGTTGAAAAAAAACATATCTCGATACAGTGTTGTCTCCACTACCTTCGGGGTAAAAAAAGAAAAAAAAATTAAAAAAAAAGGACTGAAAGACCTGTGACTTGCAATTTCTTCTCACTCTAAACATAATTGGTAAAGGGAATTATTTCTTTTTAAGAATGCATTAACTTAACTACCATTTCTATTTAAAGAAAAGGTCGGTATTCACTTGATTTAGTAGTCATTATCTGAGTTGTAATGTCTTCTAAAACTGCTAAAGAGTGATTTTCCTCTTTTCAACATCCTTTTCAGTAGGCGTGCTAATATATTCTTTAGACTTAAACTTAACACATTACATTTTCAACTACTGAGAAGTATAGAGTATGTGTTGACTGTGAAGATCTTTTGTGTTGGATTTTTCATCTCTAAACAGATATACCTCATATTTCTTATATGTCTTTGCAAGCATGGCACTCTGTCAGTAAGAAATGCGTGGGGGAGGATTTCATCTGTAAAGAAGCCAAGTGATTTAAAATTAGCAGTTGTTTTGTTTTTTCCAGCATTATAATCATCATCATCATCATCAATACAGAATTTGATTTTTTTTTTTAGAAATACCAGATACATGTTTTCATGATAACTCACTCCCACTAACTGTATGCTAAGAGTCCATTTTAAACAAGACACATAGAACAAGTTTTACATGATTCCAAGCAAACAAGTTTTAGCAGCAATGAGTTAATTTCATCTAATCAATTTGTTGTGTAACAGATAGTCACCTTTATCATCATTATCCTCACCACTGTCATCACTGAGACTGATATTAAGTATGGCACACTGAAGCCAAGGCATGAGTTAGTACAATGCCTACCCTGTTAAAGGTCCCTTTTATCTTTGGAGAACACATCAAAGGGTGCAACCAAGAAGTGATAAAAAACAATTGTTTCAGCAACATTGTCTTATTCTACAGTTGTAGGCGCCCACACACACACACACACACACACACACACACACACACACACACACAGCCACACTGCTGAATTAAACCTGTTTTATGTTGCTTGCATGTCACTTGATAGTATAAACCAAGATTCCCCCCCCCCAGGGGAGACTAATTCTCCCTCTGTCAGTAGTCATTTATTGACTGTAGCTTTCTATCTAGCGATGGGGCCTTGTGAGTGTTCTTTCATCCATACTGGCATGTCAACTGCTGTTGTCATTTTTCAAATTCTGTACACTCTCCCATATTGTTGAGATTTCATAGATGTAGCTTTTCTGCCCTATATGAAAGACATGTTCTCACAGGAGACGTCATAGTCCTCCGAAGCTTACCACCTTCCTGTCTTCTCTTCTGTGATTTGCCTGAACCTTGTGTGTAGGGGTTGTGTTGTAGATGTATAACTGAAACTGTGCACCCAATGGTCATTTGTTCTGTGCATTCTCATCACTTGTCTCCATATGTTACAAAAGAAGCTTCATTGGTGAAGGTTGAGAGCTATATTTACCTGTGGGTATAAGGATAAGTATTTAGAGTGCAGTTAAAACATTTATTTGTATAAGGAAGTGGCTATAGTAGGCTCTCCTCTAGGTTCCATGGCTTTATAAGCAATGGGTAGTTGATTAGGAATACCCCCATGGCCCTAGACTAAAAATATAAACAAGCATTGTCTTTAGCATGAAAAGTATGTAGTGGTCAGTTAATATCTGTATTAATTGTTGTAAAGTGGAGCTATAAAGTGAATGTATAGAATGCAGAAGCATGACAAGTAGAAATGACATTGAGACTGATAATAGAAAAATAAACTATATTTGTCAAGATGTCCAAAACAGCAATGAGACAGCAGGAAAATGCACAATATTTATCAATAAATAGTCTGAAGTATTTATATATTGTAACTTGCTTTTTCATTTGATTAAACTAAGTAAACAAGTGTTACGAGCATGTTTTCCCGCCAGCCTGGTGCCACAGCAGCGCCAGCTCCAAATAACACACAGAGACATTGTACAGATGTAAAGTGGTTGCCCCATTATTTCTTATTGGCTAGCTATGTTTTAAATATTAACCTATTTCTATCAATCTAAGTATGTGTATGTGGTCTATGTTACCAGAGAAATGATCTGGAGTTGTTTTCTCTCCGTCCTAGATTTTGAATCTCTCTAATAACTCCCCTGAATCCTCCTTGTCTCCTAGTCCCACCTATCTTGCTTTCCTATTGGACAATAGTAAGCTTTATTCATTAACCAATAAGAGAAACATATTTACAGAATGACATCTCCCATCAAACAAGATATAGAAGTTGAACATATCTGAAGTTTTTCAGAAGCCCTAAGTATTTCATGCATGATGGCAGAATGTATTAACTGTAGATCCAGTTAGGATGTAGATGCAATTAGCAAAGAAGATTAGCAAGAAGAGACATTACAAAGCCTTAAAGTAACTGAGTAACACAATAAATTCTGTGCATTAAAAATATTAACCTATAGAGTAGGCAATTGATAACAAGGCAACAACAGTTATTGTAGAAACTTGTATAAACATCAGAACTGCATGTTTACAACACATCATAGGCAATGCACTTCTACCCCATACATGTTCAGTTTTAAGGTAGACTTTTTTATTATTTTTACCTTCACATTTGACTATAGCTAGTCACACTAGCATTTATTAAGTACTATGAAACATGGACATGTGAGCTCCATATTCCTTTAGAACAGGTGGTAGAGACAGTACTCAGACCTTGGGACCATAACTTTCTAACAACAACAATGAATGCCAAAATATCCTTTGTCAGCTGACATAATTAGAGTAGCACAGCCTTCAGAGCAAGGCCTAGAGCAGAAATTGGGTATTTAATAGACCTATTGAGATAAAAGTCATGGTTTATTTGAAACTTTGTGGTGTCCAGATATTTGGGGGAAAAGTAAATGTACAAATTTTAATGTGTAATAAAAAGGCTCATGGAACTGTTGAAGGTATTTTACCTTAACGCAGGTGATAGGAGACGTCATTCTGTAAATATGTTTCTCATATTGGTTAATGAATAAAACACTGTTAGCCAATAGGAAAGCATGATAGGTGGGATAGGTAAAGAAGGAGGAGAGAGAAAGTAGTAAGGAAGAGTCAATATGGAGACACTGGGGAGAACGGAGGTCCGGGCCCTCTCTTCGGTAAGATGAGACCATGAGGAAGTACTTAGATTAGAAACGGGTTAATATTTAAGACAGAGCTAGCCGATAAGAAACTAGTAACTGGCCAACAGCTTTATAGCTAATACAGCATCTCTGTGTATTATTTGGGACTGGCGCAGCAGTGGGCCCAGGCCGGCAGGGAAAACCTACTCATAACACACAGGATTTCTTAGTTTTTGCTATTTATGTCACTAGTAATTATGCATCTCAACACACTTTTCTTGCACCTTGCTGCACAACTATGTAGGTATAGGTAGGAAGAGAATGTCCACCCATGAAGTAAGGAGGTAAGTGTAAAAAGCAAGTAAGAGGAGAAAGCCAGGATACATATGGATTTTCTTTTTATGTCTAAAGTGTAACCCTTGTGCAGTATAGGCTTGTGTAAGTGTAAGAATGGATATGAGAAACCAGCTCCCTCCTGGCAGAAAGATCCATTAAGTAGAGAAGTGTTTGGGATTTGAATGGAATGTGAGTGAGACAAACGATTGTCCCAGGTGTGAACAGGAAGTGACAGGAAGGATGAATAGTTGACAGCTAATGCACATGTATAAACATCTTTTCATAGCTTGGAGCATGCCTATCATGAAACAACACAGGGAAAACAATGAGGTACTGGTTCTTGCTATAAATGTGACACACACACACTTCATAAAGCACTATTCATGGCCAGCACGATGGCTCCACAGGTAAAGGAAACTATCACCAAGCTCAGCAATATGAATCCCATCCCAGGGCCCATGTGGTAGAAGGAAATAACCTATATTCTCCAGCAAGTTGTCTTCTGACATTCTTACAGACTTTGTGGCACACTTGGTCCTACACGTGCACACAAAACAAATACATGTAATAAAAAAATAATAAAATCCAGTTTTCATCATTATATAAGGAACATGGAGATGCTTATGAAGTATGCCACCATACTGTGCAGAGCAATGTGACACCAGCAAAGGTATACAAGCGATGCCATAGGAGCTTCCTGAGCATTGAGATTAAATAATCTATGAAGTCAGGATGTGGAAGGAGTATCCATCCACTCAAACACACAAACATAATTCCAGCTGGAATAAAATCGAAGTACCGTCGATTGTTTTTGTGTGATGCTGAAACTTGGGTGTGCAGCAGACTTGAGCTGCTCTTGACACTCTTTCCTCCTTTCTGCTTGTCTTCTTCCTCCCCACCACCCTGCTGTTTCATTCTTCTACTCTCGTGTCCTGATTCCCTTCTTTCTTTTCAAAGGGGTATTTTTTTTTTTATATTTTTGTGTGTGTGATTGTGGGCCTATGTTTGTGTGTAGGTGCATGTGTAATAAAAGTGTCTCAGGAACTCAGAAGAGGGACTGGAATTGTAGTTATAGGCTGTGAGTAGTCATGTGAATACTGGGAACTGAACTCAAGTCCTCTGCAAGAGCAAGAAATGTTCTTTAGTACTGATCCATCTCCCAGCCCATGGCATATGGGTGGCACACACACATACATGCAGGCGAATACTCATACTCTTTTCCCCCTTTAATTGAAAATACATAATTTTTTTCTCACATATTATAGCCTAAATAGTTTTCCCACCATTTATTTCTCTACACCTCCAATCCAGATCTACTCCTTTTTAGTCTCTCATTTCAAAACTAGTAGGCTACTAAGGGAAAGTAATAATATAATATTACATAATAAATTAAACAATAATACTTCACAGTTGTACAAAAGACTCTAGTAGAAGGAAAAGAGTTCAAGAGAAGGCACAAGAAATGGAGACCTACTCATCTGCATGCCTACCAATCTCATAGAAAGACTAAAATGGAAGTCATAATATATACATAAAAAAATCTAGTACAGAAATGTGTAGGTTGTGCATGCTACCTCTGTCTCTGAGAATTAATAATATATGCTTGGATCATATTGATTTAGAGGGTCTTGCTTGCTTGTTGTCTTCTACCCTCTCTAGCTCTTAACACTCTTTTTGCCTCCTTTTCTGCATGAATCCATGAGTCCTGAGGGGAAGGATTTGATGAAGATAATAAGGGCTGAGTGTTCCAAGGTCTCTCACTCTGGGTAATGTTTGGCTGTGGGTATCTGCATTGGTTACCCATCTGCTGCAGGAGGAAGCAGCTGGATAATCAAGGAACTATTCTATAAGTATAGCAGAATGTCATTAGAACTCAGTTTTTTGCTACATTTTATAAAAAAAAAACAGAAGTATTGGTTTTATCCTAAGATTTTAAGCTATCTTAGTCTCAGATTCTTGATCAACCAAGCGGCATTGAGTATGGGTTTCTTCTCATGGACTGTGTTTAAGTAAAATCAAATGTTGGTTGTTTATTCCCACAAGATATGTGCCACAATTTCCCTAGCATCTCTTGCAATCAGGACACCATAGTAGATTAAAGGATGTTTAAATTTCTCTTTTAGTAGGGAGCACTTTTCTGTACCAAAGATGCTAGCATGTAGGGGTGAAGATCCTATGTGTGCATCAGTTCAATTTCTCCTTGTTCAATGAGTTGTATAGGTATTGTCTTCAGCAGTGGAGCCATGCAGTGAGTTTTTAGAGAGCAACCTATAGTCTTGATAACAGACTGGATTATTTGGGGATTCCCACTGGACTCCTATGACCAACAATGCAATGAGATGTTTTGCAGTTCTGGAACAGGAAGCTTCATTAGTGACAAGAGGTAGCCAGCTGGGACTGTGTCTCCCACATCATTTGGTGATTTCAATTAGGTTGCCTTCATATAGGTATACATTTTAGCAAGATCCTACTCTATTAGGTTTCCCTAGTACCTCTCCAATAACCCTTAATTACAACTGTCTCTATGTTCCCCCCATCAACCTCCCCCTCCCTCTCCCCATTTAATCATCCTGTTCCATACCCCATCCTTCATCCCTAGCTATCTTTTCTATTTCCCGTTCCTAATGAGATCTATCTGTCCCTACATAACCTCTGTGATTCTATGGATTCATGCTTGTTTATTATTGACTTAACAGCTAACATCCACATAAAAGCAAATATATGTCTTTTTCTGAATCTGGACCACCTCACTCAAACTGATTGTTTCCTGGTTCCATCCATTTACCTGAAATTTTCATGATTTTATTTTCAATGGCTGAGTAATACTTCATTGTATAAATGAATATTTTCTTTATCCATTCTTCTGTTGAAGAATATCTAGGTTGTTTTCAATTTCTGTCTGTCTACTATGAACAAATAATCAATAAACAAGGAAGCAAGTGTCTCTGTGGCAGAATGAAGTACCTTTGAGTACATGCCCAAGAGTGGGATAGCTGGATATTGAAGTAGATCTATTCCCAGTTTTCTGAGGAACAAATGCAGTGATTGTCACAGTGGCTCGCTAAGTTTTAAGTCCCACTGGCAATAGATGGGTGTTCCCCTTGTCCCACATCCTCATTACACAAGTGTGTTTTATTGGTCTTAGCCATTCTTGGGTGTAAGATTAAATCTCAAAATAGTTTTGATTTACATTTCTACATGACTAAGGTTGTTAAATGTTTCTGTAAGTGTTTCTCCCTTTGAGTTTTCTTTTCTAGGAATTATCTGTATAGACCTGTATCCTATTTTCTACTTGGGGTATTTGTTTTCTTCATATCTAGGTTTTTATTTATTTTATTGTATATATATTTTTTCTTATTTAACATATTGACCCCAGGCCCCTCTTCTTCCCACCCTTCCATGCCCTCTTATCCCGCTCCCATCCACTATCTAGGGAGCATAAGGCCTTCCATTAGGGCCTTATCAATCATCAAAATCTGTCAAGTCATTTGGGTAGGACCTCCCTTGTGTCTCTAGGCTAAAGGCATATCCCTCCATGGGGAATGTGCTCCCAAATATTTTGGACATTAACCATCTGTCAGATGTAACTCTTTTTTTTATTTAAAGAAACTGTGCCTTTAATATCAAAATAACCACTGCAATCAGATTCCTACTTTCTGTGTTATGGATCTGTGTTCTTGGGTCTTTTAATGCTTCCAATTTATTTTGAATTATTGGTGACATTTCCTTTGCTCTGTGAATGTCAGTTATCCATAGCCCCTTTAAAGGGTGGTACTAAATCACATGTCTTATTGTTTATTTTCTTGTGCTTTCTCTTCTACATGAGGTCATCTTTATAGTGCCTAAATTGTTTCATGATCACGGCTTAATAGAATCTGTGATACAATGAAGTCAACTTTAATGTTTTCTGTAAGTAATACACTACTCAATATTTCACGCATATTCATGGATTCAATTCTCATGTTAACTCTCAGAAACATGAACTGTGTTATCCTACTTTATAGTTAAGTAAATTGTTAGGGAAAACATACTCCTCAAAGAATTGCTATAGGTAATTTTCAAATAACTATATTGGCAAATAAGGAAATTAAATATCACTGACATGAAAGTAAATAGATTTAATTCTAATTTTAGCCCTTACCTCCTTCCTTCTGCCCACAATACTATCAGTGGAGTTGATAGTATAAACTGACACCATAAGTTAAATAAACTAAATCTTTGTGACTTTTAGTGCATTAGTAAATGCCATACATGAAATGCAAGTATTTAACTATTTTTATACACTCCTGGAAGTGAAGCAGCTTCACATTGGGGAACTCAGAGGGAATGTGAGATGTCCAAAACTGAAGACTTAACTCATGGATGCTATAAAGCGCTCACTGACCGCACTCAAAGACAGGTGTATTAAGATGGTAAACTGCTCTTGTAGTGAGACCACTCAGTACTTTAGGACAAATGGGGTGGAAATCTAAGTGAGTGGTTAATACACTTTTTCACAGGCTACAGACATTGGAGACTGTCATCTACTGTTGCTTGGCCCAGATAAAGCCAAATGAATGTTCCCAAGGAACACTCAATCATCTTGTGAGGAAAAAGCCCTGTCAGTGGGAGTTGATGCCAGATTTTTACTTTTTCACCACCTATGGATGCTGGAATAATGCAGGAAAACAAATGCTATTCCCTTATCATGTGCGCAGAAAACTGAATTTACTCCTACTTAATAGGCTATCACGGTTCATAGAAAAAAATCTGAGCCAAGCTAAGTACAATAGCATCCCACTACTCTATAAGGGAGCATGTGATGATCATTGAACCATAACCGGTCACTGAAGGACAATACTGCGAATATAAAGAGGAATAAACAGAAAAGCCGAGCCTGAAAAGTGAAACGGAAGTGGTTTCTGGGGGAAACGTCGAATATAAATATGCTCAGGAAAATCTTGACAGATTTTACATCTAAACCACAAAAGAATGGACTAGGTGTCAAAATCTCAAAGACTTGGACAACCTTATAGGATACATCCTAAAATCTCCACGTGCTTCACTTTCTTGCCTCTAGGTTCTCTTCTCATACCTTCTCAGTAGCAAGGTTGTCAAGGCAATCAGCTGGTGAAATTTCAGTATTGCAAACATATTCAGAAACAGTAGAAGAGTCTCTGGGAGGTAGAGCAGTGGGAAAATTTTTTCCACGGATGACTGACAACCTGAGTTCAAACTCTAGAATCCCATGACTGAAGGAGAGAAGCAATGTGGTCCTCTGGCCTCTACATGCAAGCTGCACCATACTGTATAATGCTAACAACAAAATATCAGAAAAAGTCTCCCATTCCTGGATTTCATATCCCATAAGAACATTCAGGACACAAAATAGAGAAGAAAGAAATATAAAATTCATGAACACATCAGTGAAGGATATATCAAGGCTAATCAAGACACTTAGATTGTTGCTGCATAACCCCTTTTATAATACTCTAATTTCTTCTTTTAACTTTTTTCAAATCTCTTACTTTATCTCCAATATTAGACAAAGAAAAACCCATGTGTTTTCTAACAAATATTGCATGATTAGTCTGTGATTTTCATATTATAAAACAAACAAGTTAGGGATGGATCCCATGTCTGGCGGTCAGGATTTGTGTATTGCTTAAGAAAGCCAGAGGCTCTGTCACTTGCAAATTCTGTGGTTATAACAATGCCTGGGTCTCCTGACCAAGTAGGCTTCATCTCAGGGATGCAGGGATGGTTCAACATATTAAAATTATTCAATGTAATCCACCATATAAACAAACTGAAAAAGAAAAACCACATGATCATCTCATTAGATGCTGAAAAATCTTTTGATAAAATTCAACACCCTTCATGATAAAGGTCACGGAGAGATCAGGGATAACAGGAACATACCTAAGCATAATAAGAGCAATATACAGCAAACCAATAGCCAACATCAAACTAAATGGAGAGAAACTCAATGTGATTTCCTCTAAAATCAGGAACAAGACAAGAATGCCCAAACTCTCCATACCTCTTCAATATTGTACTAGAAGTTCTAGCTAAAGCAATAACACAACAAAAGGAGATCAAGGGAATACAAATTGGAAAGGAAGGAGTCCAACATTCACTATTTGCAGATGATATGATAATTTACATAAGTGACCCAAACAACTCTACCAGGGAACTCCTACAGCTGATAAACACCTTCAGTAAAGTGGCAAGATAAAAGATTAACTGAAGAAAAAAATCAGTAGCCCTACTATATACAGACTACAAAGGGGCTGAGATAGAAATCAGAGAAACATTACCCTTTACAATAGCCACAAACAACTTGAAGTATCTTGGGGTAACACCAAACAAGTGAAAGACCTATATAGCAAGAACTTTGCATCTTTAAAAGAAAGAAAGTAAAGAAGATACCAGAAAATGGAAAGATCTCCCATGCTTGGATAGGTAGGATCAACATAGTAAAAGTGGCAATCTTGCCAAAAGCAATCTAAAGAATCAATGCAATCCCTATTATAATCCCAGCACAATTCTTCACTGACCTTGAAAGGACAATACTCAACTTTTTACATAAAAACAGAAGATGCAGGATAGCCAGAACACCCTTGTACAATAAAGAAACTTAAGGAGACATCACCATCCCTGACTACAAACACTACTATAGACCTATAGTCCTAAAAACAGCTTAGTATTGGCACAAAAATAGACAGGCACAAAAATAGACCAATGGAATAGAATTGAAAACCTTGATGTTAACCCACACACCTATGAACACTTGATTTTTGACAAAGAAGCTAAAATTATACAATGGAAGTAAGAAAGCATCTTCAGCAAATGGTGCTGGCACAACTGTGTAGAAGACTGCAGACAGACCCATGTCTATCGCCATGCACAAAACTTAATTCCAAATGGATCAAAGACCTCAACATAAATCCAGCTACACTGAACTTCTTAGAAGACAAAGTGGGAGGTACCCTTGAATGAATTAGTACAGAAGACTGTTTCCTGAACATAACTCCAGTACCACAGATGCTGAGATCAGAAATTAATAAATGGGACCTCCTCAAACTGAAAAGATTCTGTAAGGCAAAGGACATAGCCAGCAAGACAAAACTGCTGCTCACAGAGTGGAAAAAGATCTTCACCCACCCCGCATCTGACAGAGGGCAGAAATGAACTGAATGGGGCACAGAACTGAATGAAGAACTCTCAGTAGGGGAATCTAAAGTGGCTGAAAGACACGTAAGAGCGTGCTCAACATTCTTAGCCATCAAACAAATGCAAATCAAGGCAACTCTGAGATACCATCTTACTCCTGTCAGAATGGCTAAAATCAGAAACAACAATGCTGGAGAGGATGTGGAGAAAGGCGAAAACTTTTCCACTGCTGGTGGGAGTGCAAACTTGTACAGACATTTTGGAGATCAGTATGGCAGTTCCTCCGGAAAATGGGAATCAGTCTACCTCAAGATCCAACAATTCTACTCTTAGGCATATACCCATAAGATGCACATTCATGCAAGAAGGACTTCTGTTAAACTATGTGACTAGCAGTATTATTTACTAGCTAGAACCTGGAATCAACCTAAATGTCCCTCAACTGAAGAATGGATAGAGAAAAAGTGGTACATTTACACAATGGAATACTACTCAGCCAGAGTGAGGTGAGGGTGGGGGACCAATGGCATCTTGAAATTTGCAGGCAAATGGATGGAACTAGAAGAAACCATTCTGAGTAAGGTAACTCAGTCACAAAAAGACAAACACAGTATGTACTCATATATGGATTTTAGACACAGAGCAAAGGATCGCCAGCCTACAAACCAACCTGCCAGAAAAGCTAGGAAACATGGAGTACCCTAAGAGAGACATACATGATCCCCCACAGAAGTGGAAAGGGACAAGATCTCCTGAGCAAATTCAGAGCATAGGGGGTGGGGAGAGGGAGTTGAGAGAAAGAGAAGAGGAGAATAGGATAGGAGGGAGAAGGATTGAGTCAGGGAGATAATAGAGGAGATCAAGAAAAGAGTAAAGGGAGATACTACAGGTTTAAAGAGAAATTGGCACTAGGGAAATGTCCAGAGATCTACAAGGATGACCCCAACTAACAATCTAAACAATAGTGGAGAGGATATCTTAAATGCCCTTCCCCAATAATAAGATTGGTGACTAACTTATCCACTATCATAGAGCCCTCATTTAATAGCTGATGGAAACAGAAGCAGACATCCTCAGCTAAACACTGATCCGAACTCCTAGAATCCAGTTGCAGACAGGGAGAAGTGATGAGCAAAAGGGACAAGACCAGGCTGGAGAAACCCACAGAGATAGCTGACCTGAACAAAAGGGAGCTCATGAACCCTAATCTGATAGCTGGGAAACCAGCATAGGACCTATCCAGACCTCCTAAACATGGGTGTTAGTTAGGAGGACTGGGCAGTCTATTGGGGCCTCTGGTAGTGGAACAGTGTTTATCCCTAGTATAGGAATGGACTTTGGGAGCCCATCCCACAGAGAGGGATACTCCATCACCCTAGACACGTGGTAGAGGACCTGCTCCAAATGATATGATAGAGTTTGAAGACTCTCAATGGAAGGCCTCACCCTCCCTGGGGAGCAGAAAAGGGTTGGAATGGGAGAAAGGGGAGGCAGGGGAGGAAGGAAGGGTGAGGGAACTAGGATTGACATGTGAAACAAGCTTCTTTCAAATTTAAATAAAAAATAGTATCCTACAAATAATTATTATACCAGTGTTGTTTCAGTTAGTCTTTGGAGTCATTTTTTGTCCTGTCTTCTCCTCTCTTAAAGGCACCAGGACAGATGCTCCTTCCTACTGAGCTGGATTTAACCAGTCTCTCAGTGTTACCAGGCAGGTGCTATATATTAGCCAAGGGACTTTTTTGAAGACTCTTTGCATTCTTTGTCCTTTAAAATGAATTTTTGAGTCAGTCTTCAGAGATTCTTCCTGTATATATTACAGTTACAGTACTAAAATGCAAGGCGTTAGTATTCAAGTATCAGTACTGGCCTACCCCTGGGGTTCTGACTGGACATGCCCTCATTTGCAGCCACTATGTGCCTATTCACTATGTTCCCTTTGAAAAGGGTCCCACCTACTCTCCCAACTCTCTCTCTCTCTCTCTCTCTCTCTCTCTCTCTCTCTCTCTCTCTCTCTCTCTCTCTCTCCTTCTCTGTCTCTCTTACTTCTCTCCTGCTGCCCCTGTCCCCAGAGGCAGGTTGGCCCCTCCCCTTTTCCTTTTTTTCTAATCCATTTCCCTTAATAAAAAAAAAAAATCCCTCTGTTTAAATACTGTCATATGGTATCTTTCTCTCTGAAGTCTCTTACCTTACAACACAAGGTACAAATATTATAAGATAACTGAGCAAATTGCTACATTCAAGTCTCTGATAATAAAAAACATATAAGTCAACAAGGCAGATTTTGTATTTGTCTCTCTACTCAAGAAAATTTAATTATTATCACCTGCAATTGTGAGATTACCCTTTGAGGAATGTGTGCATATGTAGGGCAATAGGTATTGTTTCATATATACACATCTTTGTATCAGGCACAGTGATTGGGATAGAATGATCAGATAGCATCATCGTAGAAACTGAGTTATTTCAATAATGTGAATAATATAAACTAGTGTTCATTGCATAAGGTCCAAGTGAAGTCAATTTCTTTGCAAGACTAAAATATTCTATTTTTATGAATTAAAGTTTTCTCATGTTATAGCTATTTCATTTTGTTTTAAATCAATACATTTTTGAAGTGTGTTTCCAGAATGTCTCTGTGTAAGCCAGTGGTGACTGAAAATTCTGGTGATTAATTGTTGCACTTGTTTGTATCCTTAGATACTAACAAAATGTCCTGTCAATCTATAACATTTCAGCTGTGAACAGTACCTTCCCACATTGCTATTTCTTCTCTTTTTTAATTGAAAATAGATTCTTCTCTCTTACAGTATGTCCCAAGCAGAGTGGCCCCTCCCTCCACTCCCTCATTGCTTTCATCTCCCAAATCACAAATTATAAAACTTATTAAATCAAAACCTTATGTTTCCATCCAGAAAAGTTATCTAAACACAAAGTTGTGTTTTGCCATTCCTCAAGTGTGCCTATGTCAGACATCGTTCCTCTGAGAATGATTTCCCACTCTATTGGCAGAGATGTAATCATCTAGAAGAGCACACACTGTAAATATCTCAAACTTTTCCCTGATTGTTTGTGATATGATTTAATGTTCTCTCTTTTTTTTACGAAACATCCAACCCTGGGTCTGACATTATACTCAATTTTATATTTTTTCTATAGTTGGTTTCATGAGAAGACTCCACTTTACATCACATACTATACAACATGGTCATAAATGTGCATAAGGTTTGGGCTCCTCTTAAAAATGGATAGGAGGGTATTTGTTTAGCGTGAAGATAGTGATTTTTCTAAAAATTAAATCCTTTAGAAAGACTAGTTAGGTGTTTTAACTGACATAATTAACCATTCGGTCCATTGCCACCAGCCACGGGTAGAGAAACTAGTTTTAAAGCCCCACAATTTACTTGTAGCTGTGATTAGGATGAGAATAGGTACAAGGAAAAGATAAAAAAAACTGTGTTTATAACAACCAATAGAGGGAGAAAGTTCCAGCACCTGGGTATAATAGATGATTGTATTTTATATTCAAGTCATAGAATTTTCATTAAAAATGTTATTATCTTGAGTGGCGTTGGTCAGACATGCCCGACTCCTGAAACATCACTTCTCCTGGGATTTACTGCATGGAAATGCTATTTTCCATATTAACAAGATTTTTTGTATAATCTTATGTTCAGATACATAATTTATACTACCAAGAAATGTGAATTAGTATACAGATTCATAGATACACACTACAATTGTCTTAAAGTCCCCAAATAAATTACTGTTGCTGTGTGACAGAATGTCAGATGAGTTCAAACCTAAGGAGAAAATTAAGACTTGGGGCTGTTATTGCCATGGAAAGAGACCATGACTTTTCTGGGATGATGAGAATCTAACCAAATATTGTAGCTAAATATAGCATACAAAGCCGTGTGCCATTTCTGAAGATGCTATCGGGGAGAAAACCCAATGACTAGGCTTCTGTGCTCTAGTTTTTAGGTACACAGATTCAATTTAGAGATTGGGGTCTGAAAATAAAATTTACTGCACAAGTGTTTTTGGCTGATAAGAAATGGATTTTGTGACCCTGGCCTACATTAATTGAAGTATCTGGCAATGTGTCTCAACCAGGTTAAAGATACCATATGTACTTGGAACCATATTATTGCTTCACATTGAGCTCCCATGTTAAATCTCTTCATTACCAAATAAGGAAGCAAACTTCGCCACCAGGACACTGCTCAAGGCAATACACACAACTGACTAATGCCTGGATTTTTATACCATATGCATTCCATTAAGTTTTCAATCAATATTGAAAATTGATTTTTTAACTTAAGAATGATAGTATCAGAGGCCATACTCTTTTATATTTTCTAATATTTTAGCTCTAATATATATTCTTGTTTTTTGCTTGTTTGATTCCTGTTTGTTTTTTTAGACAGTTTCACACTGTAATTCAGGTTGACCTAGAACTCACTGTGTATTCCAGGCTTGTGTATATAGTTCTCCTACTTTAGCTTCCTGAGTCCTGGAATTAGAGGTACTCACTACTATGCCTAGCTAATATTTCTAACATCTTAAATGTTCTATTCATTAAATCATGTAAAGAAGAATTTGCTGCTGACTATATTGAGACATTGTTAAAGTGACACCAATTTTGAATTAGTCTTTCAGTTTTATAATATTTAAAGATGGTAAAATTCCCATAGTTGCATGTTGAAGATGGTACTTGTGCAGTCTGTGGGGTGGCTGGCATTGGAACCAGTATTTATCCATAGTGCATGAATGGGCTTTTACAGCCCATTCCCCATGGAGGGATACTCTCCCAGCCTTCATACATGGGGGGAGGGCCTAGGTTCTGCCCCAAATGATAGGACAGACTTTGATGATCCCCCATCTGAAGGATCCACCCTCTGGAGGAGTGGATGGGGTATGGGATGGGGAAATTGAGGGGGAATTGGAAGCAGAGGGAACTGGGATTGGTATGTAAAATAAGATTATTTTTAATTTAAATAAAAATAATGGTAGAATATAGTGTGCAGTTGCCAATGTTCTTTGTGCAGCTTAAGTTCTAGTTGCTTTAACAGGTTTTGATTCTGGTTTTATTTACACAGGACAAAATCATTTCAGAAGTTTGAAGCTATTGAGAAATTGTAATGCATATTACCCATGAAATTCTTTGAGTTTAAATCAGTTATATGTTCAATAACCATCTACTTTTATCTTCTTTGTCTTTTTTGTGTATGTAATCAGGACTGAAATATAAATCATGTTCACAGAATTACTTCATGTTCTGGTCCTCTGCAAAACAAGAAATCATCTTGTGTCTTAAAGAAATTAATACTAAAGTTTCAATTAAAGCCATGCTTAACAAGTAGGCCCAAAATTAGAGAGAGACACACAGACTTTTATTTGCTTTTATTGCACTAAAATTGACGCATACAGGACCTAAATCAGTTTGATAAGATTAAACAGAGAGGGGTTTTAGTATTTGTTTGATACTTTTGCCTTTGTGGCAAACTTTTGATATTGTGAAATTAGAGAGCCATACATGTTTTCTGTCAGAAAGAATCTTATGCCAATTTTCCTGGCACCATATGGAGAAGAAATTCTGAGATTATTTCTGGACCTCTATAAACACAGAAACCCATTGAGAATACTAAAGAAAGTGCTACAGATCTCTGCATCTACTCAATGTGGGGCTGCAAGCAGATGCTCGATTAGGCTGAGATGTTTGTTCAACTAATGTTATGTTCATTGCAGCAGCTTTGTAATGGAACACCATGCGGAGGAGAATGATCTGTAAAGTGTGTTTTGGACTCTGAATTTCAGTTCATTAGGACACAAGTATGTCTGAAATTTTTCTGTAGATTCATTAATTGTTGTTTTATAGTCAACAATCCCTATATACTTATCCCTTGGAAAAATTCAGATGGCTGCCTGGAGACTAAGCAAGCACAGAGCAAATCTGAATTTAAGAAAAGCGTTGGAATCTGTGGATGTCATAAATCATGCTTGTAATCTCAGCACTCGGGACACTGAGGCAGGAGGACTGCTATGAGTTTGAAGTCAGCCTTCAATACATAGTAAGTTCCAAAGCAGCTTGAGCTATAGCATGGGACCCTGCCTGAAAAAAAGGGAGAAAACGACTTCCAAAATGGCTCAGCCAGTAACAGTGCTTACGCTATTAGTCTAAATATTTGAGCCCAGGTCAATGCAGAAAACTTCCATGTGGTTGTCAAGGAGCTCAACACTTGCCCTCCATGGCCTGCATGATTCCAAGCACATACATTGCACACCTGTGCGTGCGCACGCGCGCACACACACACACACACACACACACACACACACACACGCTTTCTCACACTGATTAATAATAAAAGTAAAGGAAGTAGTCAAGGAAGGGAGGGAGGGAAGGAAGAAGGAAGGAAGGAGTTGGAGAGAAGTGAGTAGAAAGGGAGAGAGTTTGATAGTAGTCATCGTACAAACTGCATTATTATGCTGGATTTTAAAAATAAAAGCCCAAGTATGACCAAATTTCAGTGAAATAATTGCAGTAGAAGCTCTTAAGGACTGTTAATCTGCTATCCTATTCTTGATGCATAGTACAAACTGCCTTACCATGATAAAAATAATTAAAAATCCTACATCTTACCAAATTTTAGCTAAATAATTGAACTGGAAACTATTGATTCCTATCTACTGCTTCTTATGTCTTGATATGCATTCCTTTATGAATGAATTTGTCTTTTCATCAGAATCCAGAGCTAAGGTTTGAACTGTGATCCATGTTCAGAGGAAGGATATCAAGGATAGACAATAACTATAAAGAAGAAACAATGGCTGCTGTTTAGACAGGGTAGGATTCAGATGAAGTTCTGTGGTGAGATGCTCCACTGAAATATGGGAAACCACAATTTAGGCTTAGAAACCGTGTAAGGATGATTGCAGTCCAAATTGATTGAAGCCTGATGAAACTGCCCCTCTAATCTGCAGAACGATGAATTACTTACTGTGCACTCTGGAAAGCAGAGCCTCTGAGGAAGCCATCTGCGGGATTGAATCCTCATCCTAGAATTTTTCAGTGCCTTAATCTGTTGAATACACACAGTTTTGTCAATACCAAAGTCATTTTTGAAGATTAAAGAAGATAATACAAATTAAGCACTTAATTAAAATGGTCCTACAGAAAGATCTCAATAAATCAAGGCTGTTATTCACGTAAGTTTGCCAGTCACTTACTGTCAAAAGTATTTGTAAGCACATTCTCTGGCTTCTCTCCCCCGCCACTGAGAAAAGTAGCTGAAGATTCCTGGGCCACAGCTTTGAAAGTTATTGTCGTCACACAATAAGGAGGCATTTTCCTGCCCTCCCGCAAAGAACAACACACATGCTCACTTCCATTCGAGTATAATGACAACCTGTCAATTCTCAAGTCACAGTTCATTCTTCTTATGTCCAAAGGCAATTAAAAAAAAAAAAAATACTGCCTGACTATTAGTTACCTTTCTCTGAAGTGTGAGATTTTTTTTTTACATTTTCTCTGTATGGATTAGCATGGTGAAAGCCTGCATTTAAAAAGCAGGTTTACAAAGAAATATCTGGAAACTAATTTCTCCTAAATCATATATAAATGCATTTATGTCAATGAATCATCTATTACATATTATAGTGTATTATATAATTACATTACATGTATATAATACTAAGCCAAATTATGTATGTATGTATGTATGTATGTATGTATGTATGTATGTATATGTGTTTGCATATCAATCAGTTAAGAAATCAGAAAAAGAGTTCTGTAGCATTGAGGGCTTGATGCCTAATGGGAGATCGAAACTGGACTAAGACATGATCAAATGTGTAAATATGCATCTGGAGAGATATTTCAGTAGTTAAGAGCACATATCACTCTGATGTGTGCTCAAGTTCACTTCCCAGCACCATGTTGGGAGGCTAACAAAGGTAATCTGTAAGTACAGCTCCAGGTGACCTGAAAATTCTGGCCCCTGCAGGTACCCGCGTTAATGAGCATATACCTATAATTAAAAAAAAAAAAAAACTAAAAATAAAAATAAATCTATGTTTAAAAATTCTAAATATTTGTGTTTGGTGCCAGAAAATCTCTGTTTGAATTTAGCTAGTTAAAACACACACACACACACACACACACACACACACACACACACACACACACACACACATAGAAAAGGGTGCAGTTGGATAGACGGCTCAGTGCTTAAGAACATTTGATGATCTTGCAGAAGATTCAACTTTGGTTTCCAGAACTCACACTGGGCAGCTCATAACCACCCAAATTTTAAGTCCTGCATGTGTGTGTGTGTGCACATGCGTGTGTACATATGCAAATGCACATGCCTGCACCACACTAAAATAGAGTAAGTCTTCTATAGAAATATAGAAGTAGCCTGACTACAATGCTCAGTGAGTTTAAGGTGTTTGTCAGCAAACCTAACAAACCTGAATTCAATCCCCAGGACATACGTGGCAGAGAACTGACCCCCACGCATCACCCTCTGACCTGTGTATCTATAGGGTGCATACATATATATTCATAAACACACACAAAAATTAACAAAACTATAAAAATTTCAAAATGAAGATCAATAATGGGTAGAGAGCTGGTAATATGTCTGTATATGAAACCTCTTTAAAGTGTCACTTTGAAAGTCTGACAAAGCCCAAGAATATGCTGGCTCAAATGGATAAACGGCATTGGAGTCTCTCTCTCTCTCTCTCTCTCTCTCTCTCTCTCTCTCTCTCTCTCTCTCTCCACACACTCTCTCTCTCCACTCTCTCTCTCCACTCTCTCTCCACAGTCTCTCTCTCTCTCTTCTCTCTCTCCTCTCTCCTCTCTCTCCCTCTCTCCTCTCTTCCTCTCTCTCTCCACAGTCTCTCTCTCTCTCTCTCTCTCTCTCTCTCTCTCTCCACACACTCTCTCTCTCTACTCTCTCTCTCTCCACTCTCTCTCCACAGTCTCTCTCTCTCTCTCCTCTCTCTCCTCTCTCTCCTCTCTCTCCCTCTCTCCTCTCTCTCTCCACAGTCTCTCTCTCTCTCTCTCTCTCTCTGTGTGTGTGTGTGTGCGTGTGTGTGTGTGTGTGTAAGATGATTCTTAGAAAATGAGAGTTAAGTTATTTTGTTCAGTGGAAGGATTAAATACTAGCCATTATTATGTTTCCCAGATGTCCTATAAAAACCCCAGTCAGATTTTTAAATGCAGGGGAAAATATCAAGGATGCATAAGACAATGAGGTAATAAGACAATCAGGGCTTCAGTGTTTGAAATGACCAGGAACCAACAGAGGCATGCTTAGTACCATCTCTCCTGACGTTCCACAAGCAAGTCAGTGTGATTTCTCAACACTGGGGAAGAGACCTGAGTGGAAACAGACAAGGCATTTCCACTTAGTTCAGCACCTTTCCGGGTTATGGTTAAAAATTCATTTCAAGATGACCAAAATATGTAACCAAGGCTGTTCTTTCATGATTAGTTGTGATCCCTGGGGGTCTGTGGTGATTGGCGATTGGGAGGTAGGACCTGGTGGGAGATCCTTAGCCATTGCAAACATGTTTGGAGGAGGTCTGGGAACTCCATTCGCTCACTCGCTTCCTGTGTGTCTTGATTTGACTAACTTGAGAGAAAAGGAGCAGTTCACTATAGCAGGCAGGGTGCTCTTCAGCCCCCAAAACAGTGAGCTCCGAAAAGCTGTCCACTCTGTAAACCATTTCCGGAAATTTTTACTAAGGAAAGAGCAACTAAGAACATAGAGGCCTTTTCAGTAAGTCGGCATATGTAAAATATACCAAGTATCTTTTAAGAGGAGTATTTATTTATTTTATTTGTTGTTTCTTGTTTTCTTTTTGTTTTGTTGTGCTGTGTGTTGTTTAACACCTGTCTTCTATGTAGCTAAGACACTCTTTCAGCTCCTGATCGCCCTGACTCTGCCTTTGAAGACCTTGTAACACTGGCCTCTGCTCCTACCCCCAGATCGGTTACATACTTTTAAATTGTTGAAACAGCTAGCTAAGCACTTGGCCAACTTCTTCTATGCCTAAATTTTCTACCACCAGTTCCAATTTGTCTTTTCAAAATGATTGTCAGGAGGCTGATGATCAAATTAACTTTCTAAAATGTCCTGAAACAAAGTATTTAAACCCTTGACATGACAACATTTGTACTTAATTACTTTCATTTTCTATTTTGTCAAGAAAAATCTGTTATGCTTGAAACACCATTGCTTTTAACTTTTTTAAACTATAATCATATTACATTTTATTCTAATTTGTCGATATTCTTAAATTATAGCAATAGTAATTGTGATTTTATAGAAAGTATTTTTAACAGAAACATAATAAATAATGTGCTATCATAAATCTAAAAGTCCATTCTATAGTTAATGAGATTGCATTTTTAAAAATAATAAAGCAATAAAGTTGAATCAAATTTGAAACTACCATGGATAATTTATCATCCATTAACTCACAGCTCCTTCATTCAATAAATACTTGTGCAGCATCTACAATATATGTGACACTTTACTCAGTTAAATATAAGTCAAGAAAGAAGCAATTAACCCTCCTCTGCCATTAATTCTAGAATAATAAGGGACAATGAAAACTGGCTCACAGAAGTGAACATTTGCAGTGGCCTGAATGAATAGGAAATGTTCACAAGAAGAAATGTCATGAAAGTTGAACTGTGAATTGGATCCATTAACCACACATTTGTGGAGTAAAGGGAGGCAAAGAATAATCAGTATATATGTGTTAATAAAATAAAAAAAATCCAGTAGCTTTCATGCTATAATTGCCTTTGATGATTACATATTTGGTGTAACTATAAAGTTAGTCAGCTGCTATATTATGTAGCCTACTTTATTATCCATAGTCTAGCTAGATCTTTTTACATATTTTTTACATTTTTAAAAGTCACATTATTTTCTACAGAACAAAAATTATTTGGAAACTACCAAAAATGTTGACCCTGGCTGATTAGGTAGGCCTATTATACTGTCCAAAAGGTAACAATAGTAGGTTTAATTGGTTGGTTTTCTTTTTTTTTTTTTTTTTTTTTTTTTTTTTGAGGCAGGATCTCATTATGACCCAAGTAGACCTCAAACTAACTAGGTGGCCCAAACTGACATGAAATTGAAGGTCTGATACAACAGCCTAATAACATTGTTGTTACAGGTGTGAGCCTGCAACATTAAGCTATCATTGAGACTGGGATCAATGATGCTTAAACATGGTTTCTCTGCAAGAAGATAGGTGGCAAAACAGAGAGAAATTGTAAAATACAGGTGTCCCCATCATTGTAAGGGATTGCATATTCTGAGTATGAGAAAAACAGATGTGACAAAAAGGCCTCAGGCACATATTGTGGACAACTGGGTGGATGTTTACACCATTTTATTGCAGAAGGGGACGTACACGGAGAAGAGTGATAAGCACAATTTAGAATGGCATGAATTCATAAGGCCAAGTGGAGACAACAGTATATAATGGCTGGGATCCAGATGAGGTGTAAATGAATCCTGTATTGAGTTGTATTAAAATGGTAATTATCATGCTCCCTGACAGAAGGGATTTAGATATTGAAACTGCAGCTCCTTTTAGTTAATGCTCTTGATTGCTAAAACATCATAAAAACCTTGAATTTGAAAGCAATGCCAAATCATTTTGTAAAATAACTTTATCTAATTGGGTGCCACGGCACACAAGTTAATAGTAAAATGCCTTTGAAACTTGTCATTTCTACAAATACCTCCCTATGGTTAAATTTAATTTTAGACTCCTTATCATGTTTCTGGCCCCACAGGGTACCACTGCCATTGAGCCCCAAATAAATACACAGTCTTATATTAATTATGAAACTGTTGGGCAGTGGCTAGTGTTTCTTATTGGCTAGATCTTTATTTATTACTATATTACTATTAATCTGTGTATTTCCACGTGGTCTTGGCTTACTGGAAAACACCTGGTATGTCCTCTACCAGGCTGTATATGACGACTCGATCTTCCTGTGTTTCCCAGAATTCTCCTCATCTCCTAGCTCTGCTTATATTTCCTGCCTGGCCAATTAGGCAATCAATGTTTTATTCATTAACCAGTAAGAGAAACATATATACAGAAGGACAACCCCCATCAATCCAATCCCTTTTCTCGGATATATTTTTCCATCTTTGGGGGTTCTGGATTGGATTGTTTACGGTACTTTCATATAGAACACCAGATGCTCTTAGATTTGATGACTCGACAACTTGCAAAACATTTGAATTTGAGCAACAACATAGTTTGCATTGGATTTCAGCTTTTTATTACTTGCAAAATATTTCATATCTAAACTTTGAAAACTCTGGTTTAGAGGAAAGAAATAAATGCATACTTATTTCTAAACTGGCGTCTCCACTGAAGATAATGTTACGCAAATGGCAGAGACTCATATTGTCGCTGAGTAAGAGATATGAGTCATTTTTCATGCATTCCTTAACCTTTGTTTTGCTCTTTGTATTCTGACTTAAAGAATCCTTTTTTTTTTTCAATAAACATTTTCTCATAGTTTACCTGTAAATTTAGCCTTCCTTAGCTGTAACTGCTTTGCAAAACCAGATTAGTGTTGAAAAACAAATGAACAAACAAAAAACAAAACAACAACAACAAAAAAAAACCCTTTATAATCAGGTTAGCATGCTGGCTGTTTAAAAACATGAATCAGTTGTGTGGGTTTGATTTTGTTTTTTATACTTGTTTGTTTGTTTGTGGTTAAGTTTGTTTGGGTTTTGGTTATTTCTCCATACTCTGTTTTATTTTTAATATTTTTTATCAAAAATTAAGGCAAAAGGGCAGTATAGACAGGAGCCAAGAGATTACTTGGAATCTGTCAATCAGAGGAAGAATATTAACCTCACTGTGCACCTGCCATTAAAAGGCAAAACTATGAAAATATCTTTAGATTAATAAAATTAAGAATGTGCTGTATTCTTTTGCTTTAAGTTTATTTTAGAAAAATGTATTTATAAAAGTAGCATTTATTTATCATAGAAAGAACTTTTAAAAAGTGAAGTTGCTCTGCAGACCAGGCTGGCCTTGAACTCACTGAGATCCCTCTGCCTCTGTCTCCCAAGTGCTGAGATTAAAGGCAGTGGCCAGGCATTGGTGGCCCACACCTCTAATCCCAGCACTTGGGAAACAGAGGCAGAGGGATCTCAGTGAGTTCAAGGCCAGCCTGAAAACAGAGTGAGTGCCAAAATAGGCTCCAAAGCTACATAGAGAAACCCTGTCTCAAAAAAACAAAACAAGTGAAGTTGCAAACCAACACAATAATCTGCAACGCCTAAAGTCACTTTCAAAAATTAAATAAAATCATCCTTAGATTCATTTACATGCTTACAGGCATGGAAACCTAGAAACAGATATTCTGGGTAATGTAGGTGATAGAAAGATAATAGACAGACAGACAGACAGACAGACAGATGCTACTACAATAGTTGGATTGGTACCTAAACCATCTTTCACTGAAAGGTGGCCACTTTCATTTTACCAGATGAAAGAGAAAATTTAAACAGAAAAGAAACATGATCAAATATTTCTATTTTTATACACAATAAAATATAATTTTGAAATAACTTTAACCAAAATACATAGAAGCGCCACATGATTTCAAGCATTCATTTTAATTTCAGACATTAGTATTTGATCATTTGATGTAAGCGGGAATTGTTGTTCACTATGGTAATATTTTCTGCTTTATTCCCTTTCCTCTTGGAATTGCCTATGTTGGTGTCTTACAGTTTGCGTATGTTTGTATGTGCAACCGGTCATAACATTGATATTCTGTTCTCTGTAGTTTAGTTTTGACTTTACATTTAAAGGGTGTTAATATTTATTTAGGGCCATCTTCACTATGGAAACATTTTGCAAACAAAATTCATTAGGTTAATTTTTTTATTGTTATCTTTCGCATGGAGCAAAAGGATGCCTCGTATGCCCAAGACCCAGGACATACTTGGCAATTGCTCTACGTCTGACCTACACCCAGCATCTAGGAATTCCTTCACCAAAAATGTTTGATCTTTGTCTGATTGTATTCCCTCTCTCTGCTTTTATCTGTATCTGCAAGTGTCTTACCCTTTATACCTGCGCAT
Source organism: Cricetiscus sungorus (assembly GCA_030556225.1). Classification (NCBI taxonomy): domain Eukaryota; kingdom Metazoa; phylum Chordata; class Mammalia; order Rodentia; family Cricetidae; genus Cricetiscus; species Cricetiscus sungorus. Next base: position 7,611,826 of record JANBXA010000737.1, on the reverse strand, counting down.
TTTGTTAGGATACATCATTTAAAGTCAAACTAATTTCTGTAAACGGTAATTTTTTAGATTCGAACACTGACAGTTATCCTGTCGAAGTTTGAGGCCTGTTTGGCATTTGTTTCTCATCAATGGCATGCCATTTCTGCCAACACGAATACATCCAAATTATGGAAATGAAATTCAAGAACTGTACCCCGTTTACGTAATTGCTATCCAGAAATATGCCTTATTTTTTTTATTTTGTCTAACATTATTTTTAAGTAACTAACTACAGAGACTTAGGGAACAACTCAGTCAATGAAATGTTTGCTGTGAAAGTCTAAGGACCTTCTCTCTAGATCCAGGCTCTGTGTGGAAAATGCTGTGGTAGTCCACTTACAACCCCAGGACTCAGGAAGCAGAGACAGGTGGGGCCTAGGACTCACTGAACAGCCAGTGTAGTGTAATCTGCAAAGCAAGATCCCAGGGTTGATGGATCGTAGGAAAAGCATTTCAGGTTGACATCTAGCCTCTGTGGACCCACAATTCACTTGTACACACATGAAACACACACACACACACACACACACACACACACACACACAGAGAGAGAGAGGGAGTCAGAGACAGAGACAGAGAGACAGAGAGAAATAATAGCATTAGGAATTAGGAAAAGCTGCTTACTCTGTGTCTGACACCTCACTTATATAAGTCACACAATCTGCTTTCAGCACATAAATGTTTATTTCCTAAGATTAGTGACATTGTGATGGCTTAATGGTGCTGCCAAAACATTACCAGGACAGTTTCACACTTCCGCTCACCAGCCCTTACTGCTCTCCTTTGCTTCCATCAGAGCTCAATATATCTTTGTCCTAAATTTAACCACAAATTGTCAGTGGTTGTCAGTCTGGAACTCTAATTTTTCTTATTCCTCTGGACATGCCCTGAGCTCATAGATATTTTTCCTGAGTCTTTGAAGGCACATGATATATATGTCACATTCTAGATGCTGCCGTTTAAGAAGAATGCCCTCTTGTCATTTCTCTGTAGCGGCTTAGAGCATCAACTGACGATTACAATGAAATTGCTCAATGTCACCTCCATGTTTAGATTTCTTTTCATTTGGCTAAGACTCATGTTCCCTGAATTTCAATGTTGTTGTTATCAACTCTGCATTTTTCAATGATATAAAACTGGGTTGCCCAGGATGTCCTCAAACTCATGGCAAATCTTTTACTTCAGAGTCCAAGGTGCTAAGATTATAAGAGGGGGACATCACGCCAGCCTATTCATCATTAGTTACTTAAAATAATGCTTGTTTACCCAGACTGGATTTACAATCACTTGTCCTTTGTCTGCCTCCTGATTTTTTAAAAGTTTTTCATCATTTTCATCGCTTTGCTCCACAACTTTCACTTCAAACATTTTTAGAGCTGTCTCTAATCGTGTAACCACTTAAATAATTAATTTTTAATTTAAACTAAATTAATTAATGATTAGGTATTTTCACTCAAGCACGACTTGATTCTGTAAACTCCTTGTGTATTGCATAATGGAACCTCTCTCACATATTTTAAGATCCACCCCATATCTCACTGATGTTTAAACGTAGTTTATACATTATTACTTTTATTATTATGAAAGTTCTCTAAACTTACTAATTATTGTTTCTACCCTCTTGACAAATGGTGGGATTTTTATGGGCAGGTTAATTAATTTTGGTAAAATGATTGATTGTAGACTTTGTGCCTGCAAAACTGTGATGCTACTCCAAAGATATTTCTGTGAAGGATAAATGCTCATTTGTGCTTCCTCCATGGCTGCTCCATCCACCCTAATACCTTTAGGTCAGTCTCTGCTGTTTGTAAGCTTTGAGCTCCTATAGCCATAGTTACTGAATTCTGAAGTCTTAAATGTCTATACCACACCCACTCACACCGCAGCCTGGGTCATGCCAAATATTTTTATCTCTTCTACCAGGTGAAGATCCTTTTCCTGGCCTTGCTGTGGCTGGATCTGGGGCCCTTTGATGTCTTGGCTTTTGGCAGATGCCTCAGAGTAAGCTCCCAGAGGCCACTAAAGTCATCATTGCTCTAAAAGTCTTTGATGCTTTGTTTTACTGACCAGTTTTAACATTCTCTTAAGATTTTCTCTCACATTGTTAGAATATGAAATCATGTTATAACAAGAAATACATTTAACTAGTCCAAGGGAAAACACCAATCTCCCAATGGTAGAAAAGACAGGGGGAAAAAACCTTGATGACCTGCTAATCAACCCTGTAGATGATTTATAAGATTGTTTTATGTTTAAGTCACTTTGAAATAAGTTTTCCTGGCATTGTTAGGGAAGGGAGGTAGGCAGGAAGTCCCACCCCTAGCTGAGGAGCTATTGGCAAATGATAACAGCTGTAAAAGTCCATTTTCTTCGAGGGTGTGGACCCTGTTGGTCAACTATACTTGGGTGGATGTGTACACACCCACGACTGTATTACAGCACAAAAAGGAAGTATTTGCTTTGTTGTTGTTTTTGTTTTAAAGTGAAGGCACAAGGTTGGAGAGAAGAGAAGTAGAGGGTGGATGGGTGAACAGCTGGGAGAGGGAAAAATATGACCAAGATATGTTGCATAACACTCCCAAATAACCAATAATAATTTTTAAAGCAACAACTTTTCCATTACCTTAAGTGAACATCATCTTACCTAACCAATAATTAACCCATTCACTTTCATCACTAAATCTTCCCACTTACAGATTAAACTTAAGACCATATTGGTAGAAATTGCCTACTTACCTTTTATTCAGGGTGTTACAACACTGATTCTACCAGGAATAATGAAAGTTGGTGCACAGATTTTCAAAGAGGTTGCTTGAAAATATGAGAAATGTAAAGGGGGTTTGTGATAGATCAAATTTGAGTTCATAATTCTACAATGAATCAGAAAAATTAAAATTACTTAAATATATCAATGAAAAAATTGTGTTTATCTCAATTTACCAACATACTACTTAAATGATTCTAAGGGCTGAACACAACTAGAAATGAAAGATGGGAAAAATGAGGCTGATTTTTTAAAAAGACTACAAAAATGGATATAGCAATAAAGTCAAACAATAATTACATTACACATTGAACATAAACTGAAAATGATGAAAAACATTCTGCAGTTGGATGAAGGGCAAGAGAGAAGAAATGCAATAATGCAAATCATCTAATTTGTATTTAAGCTCTATTTTCCATTAATAATTCATCACACTTAATTCATAATACAAAACATTTTAATTATGCTTAGGTTGTACTTTTATAAAGCTGAAGAAAACTGGGATATCAAGTAGAGGGGTTTTTCTGTTATATGCTTTACCTCATTATTTCTTACTCTTTTTTGTTGTGTTTTAGAATTGGAAAGTAACTCAATTGGTGCTTGCCTAGCTTTTATCATAGCCTAGGCACTATGTTTAGTACAGTTTAAATTCTATGTGTTTGCACACTTATGACATAGATGCAAGAGAATCAGAAGTTCTAGGTCATTACCTGATGTTTAGGTAACTTTCAAGGCGAGCTTGCACTACATGAGATCCCACCTCAAAAAAAATTTTTAAAAAATCATAAAAATATGCTCACACATTTACAGTGTAAAAGTTAAAAGAATTGTTAATAGGGTACTACAAATAAAACCAAATAATATAAACTAAGCACCTACTGAGTACAATAGCATTGCTACTCACTTTCGCAATACCCCATTAACTCTATGAACAGAATTCTTAATGTATTCTGTAGCTGAGAAAAATAAGCATAACTCTCCTCCATATGAATTGGTTGTGCAATAAATTGACACAAAATAGTTTGAAATATAAAGTAAACAGACTTTAAAAATCATGACTTCATAATGACTAGTATAGTTTCCAGCCTTCTTTATCCTGGGAAGCAAACACTTCATAGCAACTAATCCGTCTTGGTGAAGATCCCCATCATCTTGACACTTTTGATTTCCTTTGATCTGGTGGGGTTTTGTTTGTTTGTTTTGTTTGTTTGTTTCATTTTTTTTTTCTGTCTCCTCTAGCTTTGCATAATCACATGATTACTCTGTGGAGGGGTATATGATGAGAGAGAAGACTGGAAATTAGGAAGCTGCTTTACCGAGAAGCTGATGGTGTCTGCTAGAACACCCAGATGTCGAAAAGATTAATACTTTATTGGGAAGTGACTATTTAGCCTGAGACAAGGAATTACTGAAGAATGCAGTAAAAGAGCACAGTGTGCAAGAGTTGTAGCTGCACAGAGAGAGATGAAAATCTAGGCCTCAGAGCCTGCATGATTCCCGTGCCAAGGCAACAGGATGAGAGTATAACCTTAGTGCCTTAGGTAAGCAAGGGAAGAGTCTTAGTGTGAGTGGCACTAAGTGCTGAAATGCTGGAAAGAGAGGGCCTCATGTACACTGTGCAGAGGCTGTTATACATGGTTTCTCGTCTCTGTGTAATGACTTAGACATGAAAGATGCATGGCATGATCTTTCCATGCCATTCCCAACCTTGTAATTCTGTAAAGAAACAAGATATTTCCTAAAAATGTCTCATAAATTCCACTGAACTGCATTTAGCATTTCAATGGTCAGCTGTGGTAAAAGATTTCTTCTAAATTTTCTGACGTTATGAACTTCAAATCCTCAGTGACTGTTAAATTTCCTCTTTTGCAAATATTAAGTGAAAGTGTTCTGATTTCTGGAATCACCAGTACTTTAAAATAAGACTCTAAAATGGACTTGATTTTTAAGTCTCCGTCAAAGGAGATACAGTAATCAGCAGAGTTTTATGTTTTGCTTCACACCTCTTTACATGTGTGTTCCTAACCAATGGCAACTTCAAATGTAAATAAAACTGACTCAAATTCAGCACAAGGAAGCATGATGAGACAAAGTAACACTTGGCAGAGGAAAATCTGTGTGTGTGTGTGTGTGTGTGTGTGTGTGTGTGTGTGTGTGTGTGTGTGTTGTGTATGTGAGTGTATGTGTGTGTGTGTGTGTATTGCTGTGTGTGTTGAGTGTGTGTGTGTGTGTGTGTATGTATGTGTACAGACCAGCAGTTATGGAAGCTGCATGCTGAACAGAGTATCACAATATTAAAGTGAGGTTAAGCAAAGAATGACTTAAAAACCATGTTTAAGCCAGGCATTGGTGGCACACGCCTTTAATCCCAGCACTCAGGAGGCAGAGGCAGGTGGATCTCTGTGAGTTCAAGGCCAGCCTGGTCTACAGAGCAAGTTCCAGGACAGGCTCCAAAGCAACACAGAGAACCCCTGTCTATGAAAACAAAAACAAAAACAAACAAACAAACAAAAAACATGTTTAATTGTTCTAGATGAGGAGCATGAGATATTTGAACATCCTCAACCATTCCTAGAAGATTAGCCAGAAGGATAGAGAAGAATGTTGTTGAATAATAGATGGAACACGGGTTTTATATGTCATAAAAAAAAGACATGATTCATTATTCAGGAACAGTGTTTATTTTGGGGATTTGATTCCTCATTCGCCAATTGTCACTGTAAATTGGATTGATTTTCTTAGGAAGGACAGGTGCGTGTGCAGGACAATTGCAGAGTCTAGAGAGTACTGCCACACATTTATGTCCTTACTTAGCTGCATTTGAAGAAGTGATTACACTTTCTTCCTGCCTCTACTAGCCAAAAGTATTTTTTTCATCAACCAATAAGGGAAACATATACACAGGACATCCCCATCACTAGAGCCTTTCCAACAGGGAAGAAGCTGGTATCCACACCTTTCTTACATGCTCATGGTAAATACTGGAGGAGCATATACAATCATATGTAAGCAAACTTACAGTACCAAAGTTTCGACTTGTACTTTAGAAAAGCATACTCGGTTGCTTTTGACTTTCCACCCTGCCAGCCTACATTTAGCTGTGAGCATGGCTACCACAGTTACACTATGGAGTGAGAATCTACTGGGCTGGGGATGACTTCTGCTATTCAGTCTAGCTGATGGTTAATACAAAACACCATCCACTGGTGTGTTCGGGCGATTACAGCCAGCCTCTCATAATGCCACTTCAGACTCATTGCAGAACCTCCACCCCGTCCAACACACACACCTCACTTTAGCATGTGAACTTTTGCCTGGCACTCTGTTCCACCGCATTTGTCCTTATAATGGCTTTATACCATCTTAGTTAGTGGAACTCAATATCATCTTGTTACTACTGAAGTTACCTAACCTGTTTTCCTATATTCATGAGTGTATTACCAAAGCATCTCTTTGTGTTTGAAAATTTTTACTAAATATAATTAGCATTAATTCATCATTTAATGGGCTTCTATAATTTTTTAAATCATTGATTCAATATCAGTATCTAGATTGTCTCATCTCCTCCAAAACCTCCCTGTACCTCCATTACCATCAGCCTTTTCCCAAATTTCAAACCAATTATGAGATTTCCAATTCTAGTGCATTTATATCAAATGCACAAAATCATATTTCTACAACACAACAACTTCTTAGCATAATTACCTGTGACTTACTTATATTGTAGAAACAGGTTCCAGTTATTTGTAGTTTGGGGCTCTGACGAAGGATGCACCGTGAGTATTTGGATCGATGGCTCTGTGTGGACCTATACGGATGCTCCTTCTAAGGAAGTGCCGAGGAGTAGAACCGCCAGTTCACAGATCATCACCTGTTGTACTGTGTAACATAGGCACAAATAGGGGAGTCATTCTGCTTTTCCACAGGCGAGTGGGAGAGATCTACTTGTTCTGCATATTTGGTCCAACTCTTGGAACAGGAAAGTGCTGCAAATCAGACCCAAGGACCTGTGCATTCAGGCAGGGCAAAGTCTGTCACTTAGGTACATACCTGGATTGGTTGTGAATGATTCCAATTTTAGCTTCTGTTTATGTACAATTTTCTAAAATAATGTTTTGATTTATATGTGGGAAAATAATAAAAAAAATACTTCTCCAAAACTAAAACCAATCTTTCTGTCTAATATATGTGGACAAAGGAGAGGATAGTTGATGCTCATACACCTATCTGTACAAGTAATATGTAAGTATATTATTAAGACACACATGCAGTTTAAAGGTATTTAACCTGTCCTATGGAGATAAAATAAACTCATGTATAAAATATGCACAAAGAGGCTGGAGAGGAGGCCCAGCAGCTAAAGACACTTGCTGCATTGTCCAGAACTAGAGTTAAGAGTTCTGTTCCCAGTGCTCACATCAGTTAGCACACAGCTGCCTGTAACTCCAACCTTGGGGGATTCAGTGCTCTCTCTGGCCTCCACAGCCTCATGATTCACCAGCACACCATCCTCTCATAGGAAAAGCAAAAATAAATCATCTTCACAGGAAAAATCTAAATATAAATAAAAAGACAGAAAACAGGGAGGCTTTTTGTTTAATTCTAAACTAGGACTCGAAATGAAGTAGCTATTTTTCCAATGTTTTGAAACTGGCTCCTGGGGAGGTGGGGGGGGCGGGTGGCTAAATCAGGAGGGAAACAGAAATAAAGCAGAGAAAATGACATTTGAGAGAAAATGCAAATGCTAAAACCTAAGGGTACCACCTGTCTGGCTTCCCTTAAAAAAACATAGAAATGTGTGCTCTGCAACTGAATTCTGTCTGATGTCGCTAGCTGAGAGGCCCGCACCTGGCAAGAGCGGGGTCCGCTGGCAGTCATGTTCGTCAACTCAACTTCCCACGCTTTTCTGCACCCTGGGATAGACAACAACAACAGATGGAGTACTGCAGCAACATGAAAAACATTGCTGGCGTCCAGACACAGATGTATGCCGGCCACGAAGTTGGGTGGAGAAATTATATTTCTTATAATTTGAGAAATTAATCATGGAATGTAACCATTGCTGAATCAGGGAAGAGGATAGCAAAGAACTGAGGGGAGATTTGAGGATGAACGAACACACACCATTTATGAAACCAAATAGTCGTACTATTTTTTGTAATGTCAAACAAACAAACAAACAAACAAAAATAATCGTTTCCTGACCTGTATCATTTCTTGTTTGATAACTGTTTCAACACACACTAGCAGGCAGTATATATTGTAATTAAATTTTAGAGTCAAGCTATAGGAATACAACCTACTGACTTTCTTTTTTTTTTTTTCCTCCCTCGATCTTTTCTCATGTTTTTGTATTTTAGACTTTTTCACCTACTTGTAGCTTTCATTTGTGCTCTGCTCCAAAAGATATGACAGACTTTGAAGATGCACCATGGAAGGCCTCTCCCACCAGGGGAGCAGAAGGGGGATGGGAAGGAGGTTAGGGAAGAACAGAGGAGGAGGGGAGGGTGAAGGAACTGGGATTGACCTGTAAAACAAGCTTGTTTCAAATTTAAATACAAATATTATCATTAAAAAAAAATCCTACCCATGTAGGATTTTTTGATTTATATGTGGGAAAATAATAAAAAAAATACTTCTCCAAAACTAAAACCAATCTTTCTGTCTAATATATGTGGACAAAGGAGAGGATAGTTGATGCTCATACACAAACAAAACAAAACTGCACCCTGAGTTGCAAAGTATCTCCTTCATGTGTTTAGTACTGCTATTTGTAAAATAGGGCAATATCCTTACAGAGGTTCATTTCCATGTTTTAATAACAGTTTGGCCTAGAACTTAAGAGCTCAATCTGTATCAACAATTGCCTCATAAGGGATGCATAGGAATTGATTCAGCAAAGTTCAATATACGTATTATCTAGCTGCTTCAAACTTTGAATCTTTAGGGATCTTTATTTCAATGGAGAGTCCAGTTACATTTAACTTTTCCAGACATTTGTGTTGCTTGCTACAAAGTCGTTGATTTGTGATGTAAGCAGCAGACCTTCCTGTTTTCTTAATACGTAATTGTTCTAGTGTCCCTGGGACACTACAGCAACTGAAATGTTAACATGTTTCTCTGTAACATTTACTGTCCTATCAGCCTGCAAGGTTTGCATGGGATGAACAGGCCTGAGCAAGGAGGCAGTGGTCCAAGTAGTTTTTGTTGTAGCATAGGTAACATCAAATGATTAGCCAACTCTCAGTTCTCTCTACTAAACACTATATAGACCATGGTTTTATGGAGTCATTTTTAAGGACGATTGTTGTGCAATATTATGTTGACTAAGCAAAGATATGTTTCATGTGTTCATGCTGAGGAATATTACTCTTACTATGCAAAGTTGTGTTACATTGGTTTCTGCTCCCTTTGTTTAGATATGTCAAGATGGGCTGCATTTGTTTCACCTTGCTTGCCTGAGGCATCTGCTTGGTCTAATAAAGACCTGAATGGCCAATAGCTAGGCAGGATGAGAGAGGGAGGGAGGAAGAGAGGAAGCTAAGCTAAGTCAAGCATTCATGACTAATAAAAAGTTTCTGCGTCATGATTTGAGAGCTTGTTGGTGGCCCAGAAAGAACGCCTGATAAAGAAAATTGTTCTTAAAAGAATTTTAAGCTATAATATGTTAGTCTTTAAGTTTAAGAATACATTTATTTAAAACAAATATAAGCATCAAACTAGAAATCTGGATTTGATAACCACAAGCATCAAGTGGGTTTCTCCGTATGACTTAATCAATTTCTCATTTTTAGAGATCAGTATTTTATTTTATTTAAAAAGGTCTCACTATGTAGTCCTGGCTTGCCTAAAACTTCTTATGTTTATCAGGCTATTGTTGAACTTACAGAGACCTACCTGCCTCTGCCTCTGAATTTTTTAAATAGCTGGTAACCTTTTAGTTTCACAGATTTACATTTTTCAGATCCATATTTAACCTCTATCTCACTTGACGCCGAAAGTAACTCTTCAGAAACCTAAAGATACAGAATTGATTTCCTGACTTTGTAGATGACTTAGAACAAACAAACAAACACATAGAACATAGAGTTAAAGGGCTTAGTGCAAATAAAGAAACAAAAGAAACTATGTTGCAAAGAAACCAGAGCCAGGATTAATCTCTACTCAAAGACATCACAACAGCAAGCAAAGCTGCATTGGGATCACAGACCTTTACTCTTCTGGTGCAGGTCCATCAACTAGAAGCCCACAAATGCTCACTTGCAATAAGTCACCAAACAAGGAATCATTGTGCATAACTAACTGCTATTACAGGCATTTTTTTAACAAGCATCTCAAAGGAACTTGATTCCATAACAACAACAAAAACAAAGCGTCACAAAGGGGGAACACCATTGTATTTGGTGACTTTAACAGTATCTCAACTAATAAATTGGCTGTCATCCTTGTCCTGCATAAAGATAAGGGGATGGGACAGGAAGTTGCCCTTTTTAGCCTGCTATCTCTCCATGACAGGGCACAGTTTTGCCGTGTTTGATGAAGAGCTGTAGAAAGAAAGGGCTTAAGAGAAAGGATTGTATTAGGGTTTGAAATGGCATCCCTAGCAGTAGCGCTAAGGTAAAAATAAGCATAAAAACATCTTAAGCAGATAGCAAGAACTCAGACTCAGGAATTGCTTCCAACATCCTCGTTTCCCTTTGATTTTCCGTCACAAATAAGTATAGAAATTATTTAGTTCCAAGGCTACTGTGCAACCTTTCCTGCTTTGTACTTTGATCAAAAGTAACATGTGTGATAAGAAAAAGACAGCTTCAATACTTCAGTGGATTGTCACAAAATGCTGTTATTGAACATTAAAACATGCAGTAACTGCCCAGTCTCAGGTGGAGAGGCATCAGAGTGTGATAAATAAGTATACGTTTCACAGGTGCTATCATAATCACCCTGATCCTAAGCAGTCATCTCTGAGTTGTTCTGTGTTTCAGAATCAGTCCCTTCGCACTTAAGCATTCATATCTTAAGGTATAGGATCCGTTTTACCAGCACATGTGGGTCCAGATCACTGGTCCAGAAAATAAGGCCTCATGTCTATTCCCTGGGTCTGAGGTATTAGTTGAATCATATCCATGAAGCTGGGTCTCCTCTGCCAGTGGTTCAGGCTACAAAACTGTTGGAGGAAAACAATTTCCAACTGACCCTCGAGGCAATTATTTTCAGGCTTGGGAAACCTGAAATTTGTCTACACTCAGTACCATTTTCTATTTAAATAGCTATAAATTACTAATGCCTTTTTTGAAAAGTAACAATTTTGAAATCAATGAAGACTTCTAAACTGGAAATAAATGTTCACAATCTTGAAAGCAAAGCAGGGCATTTTTTTGCATGCTTTAATTTTCTTCTTGGGCTTTAGTTTTATGTGAAAATTTATTTTCAACTAAACCTATAAAGGAATCATATCAGACTATCATATGACTGATGGTTTGAGACCAGCCAGACATAAATAATAAAAGAATAGGATTTTTTTTGACACACTTTAAGGATAAAGCAAACTTGTCTTGAGATACAAACAAATGTTATACTTCATCTTGCTAACATGCAAATAAGGAATTCCAGATGCACAGCTCATTTGAAGTAGTCCCAGAGTAGTTTTAAAATGGACAGATCTGATGAGATAGCCCGGTCGATGGAGATTACAAAGAGTGAAAGACACCTTAGTTGCACCCTGGAGTGAGAATGCTCCCATCCCAGTATTTCTCCAAAGCTTCTTCTAGGGTTCAGTGGAATTGACATCAGGTCACAAAGTCAGTAAAGGGCATTTGAGGCAAAGGGAAGATAACCTTTGGGTGCTTCCTGAGCTGTACAGCCTGGATACCCCATGGGTAAAACATATGATAGACAGACACTTAAGTAAAACAGCTTGTTGTTAATAGGTACCTGACACACTCACATCTATATACAAAAGAAAACTCAACATTATAATTCCATCATTATGCTAGAATTTTCTGTGTATCTTGATGTGGGAGCTATGTACGCATTCCCAATGAACAGACATTTTATGGCCTTTTCACTGAATAGCTCAGTTCCAAACAGAATAAATGTACAAAATATTTTGTCAACTTACAATGAAGAAACAAGAAGAGATTTTTTGTAGTAGTGTAGCTTGAATATAACTTTCCTAAACTTCCTTGGCCATTTTTCTGAAACAGATTGGCAACTTATTAATTTTACACAACCACAGAATTTAAATATAATGTCACTCTTATTATACTTCAATTTATGGATAGAGAGATAATTGTTGGGTGGGATTTATTATAGGCCTAAGTCAATATAATATTTCAACTATAGACATATATAAAAGAAACACTGAATTCTACTTTCTATATTATTTTCTTTTGAACACACATATATATATAATATGTTTCTCTGTACAGTTACAAAACAAAACATGCAGGTGATAATGTGCCACCACTTTGAAGGAAATATATAAAGAAATGAACAATTTCTGTTTGCAGACCCAGAGAAGGCTGGTGAAACTACTCCATGAACAAGAGAAGGTGAAAAAGGCAACCTATTGCCTTCTTTGAAGAAGGATGCAATGTATTGTTATGTGTATTCCAGAAAACACTGAGGGTGGAAATGAATTTCCACATATAAACTTTGCAGAGATGGAAATAAGCAGTTAGTAATGATCAGACTGTGAAAAACTATGAAATAGTATTCAAAAAGGAATGGTTAAAGGTATCAAAATAGTATCTCTGGTTTCCTTACACCATGTCTCAGACCCAGTTTGCCCTGCTGTGTTCATGGTCTAAGGTAGAGGATAATTTTGATAATTAAGTGGCCAGAGCCATAGGTACTGCTCAAGAGGAAAGAACCACAATATTTCATACACTTATGGGATGTTTCAAAGTCTAATAATTATCAGAAAACTGAATGTTTTTTTTCCTAGTTGTCAGATGGTAATTTCAAATGATAAATATTATTCACATCACCTATGGTCTAAACTATCATGGAGATAGTTAAGATGCCATCAGCTAAAATATAAAGCCTTCTGAAATATGTCGAGGTTTAGATAAATCATGATACAAGTGATTCTTCTAAAACAAATGCCATATTCATATTTAGAGGAATTGGTGTACGTGACAATATGCCCTTAAGTATCATTTAAGAAAGATGTAGGTGATCCATTCCAAAAAAAAAAAAAAAAAAAAAATCAAAAAGCGGTAGGAGTTTGGGCTCATCTTTGCCTTTCAGAATGTTTCACCCATTAAACTGTATCTGAAGCCTTCAATATTCACTCACTAGCAATCTTGGTCAACACTACAGGGACATTAGAGACCCTGTGTTTAAAAATCCATTATTTTACTTCATGGTTATTCCAAAATGCAAAATATTTCAGGATATTCGAGGAGAAGCCATAGGACACTTTCTTTAAGTGGGAAGAAGAAATTTTACAAGTTTGGAAAGAAAAAATATCACATATGTTCATACAAAGTATTTTTATTATGAATTTGCCAAGAAGTATTGTACAATAAGATATTCTGTCAGAGACAATATCCCCATAGCTTCCATTGCAGAATATTGTTGTAACTGTCTTGTTTTGTAACTTTGATTTTTGTTCAAAACTCAGCATGCCTAATTTTTAAGGTAACCTTTCTCATCAAAGAAAAGCATATATAATACTGCCTAAAGTTTCAGGTGTGTGGTGAGAGTCTCAGTTGCCGCATACCCCCATAGATAAGGAGAGAAACAGAATTTTGTCCTTATAATCACACAGTCATTAACCGTGGGAGATTATACATGTAGGGTTTGTTACCTATGACTTGTACCACACTGTCTAGCCTTTATATGGAGGTTTGACATTATTGGCATTCCCCTACAACTCTCTCTTTAACATTTCCTTACATAATTCATACGTGATTTGCTGTGTGACCCTGTATCTCTGATGCCTTTCAGCAAGATGACCTTCCTTTTAGCTGATTAGAGAATAATAGAGAATCATTTTTATCTCAGTAACTTGCACATTCTACTCTACTTTCCCCAAACTGCATAATCTGAAGTCCCCCCCTTTGTGTTCCTTTGTAAACCACGGAGGCTTTTGCACTGAGGGCTTGTCAGACCTTCTATCAATGATTTGATTGCCCCATTGCATATGCATCACTTCAATGTCTAGAAACAAAAGTCAATAAAATGAGTTCCACAGAAGCGACTTCATAACCATCATTTGAGTCCCAGGGAGATGATGAGAATATTACTCATCTTTACCATCAGAGCTGATGGGTGCAAGGGAATGAAAACGTTGCAGAATCATTGATTAATAGTTTGAAAGAAACGTGTCAGGATTTGGTCCCAGCCTCGTATCCAGTGAGCAAGCCAAACGGTTTTTAGTGTGTAGAAAAATAAGCCTGTCTTTCCATTTCCTTCCTCTACTTGTATTCAGTGTGCTTGTTTTTATAATATGTGTGCATTAATAGTTCTGACAAAGAGAAGACCAAAAAATGATAGTACCAGAAAATGGGAGTATTTTCTTAAGTGCTACATTTTCCTTAAAGAAAAAAAAAAAGTAATTGCAAAAACAGCCCCAGAGAACGTTTTGTGCATGTATTATTTGTCATCACCTTCCCCCACACCAGTTCTGCGTTCATTCAAAAGCCGATCCATCGTCAAAGGCATATTTTTCTCTTCAAAAGATCTCGAAATAATAGTTGCTGTTTTGAACAGGTTAAAAATCACATTTCCATTAAAGAAACTAAAAAAAATATGAACAAACATTCTATTCTTGTATAACTCTACATTGTTTACTTTGCAAATTGTAACTTTTTTCACTTGGTGCTTTTGACATTTTCTTTAGTAAATTGGACTTACTAAAATCCACGAGCAAGGAAACGTGAGTTTACACTAATGCTTCTTATCAACAGTGGAAAAGAGGGGAGCATCGCTTTCAGCATTGGACTTATGATTTCATGGCCTTGTCAATCAATAATCTTGCAGGTGTTTGTATGTATGCATGTAAAGTTGGATTATGTGTTCATTATAGTGGATGATTTCCTTCCCTGAAATATTGAGAGGTCAAAGATGTCCCTAGAGGAAAGGGAAAAATACATATATGATTATATATTTTCTCTCCTTCCCTGCCCTTTCATTGACTAGGATATTGGCATCAGTTGTGGCATGCACAGAGTGGCTCCACTATTTTCTTGACTGGTTGAACTCACTCTGTTTCACTACAGCTCTTCCCTCCCTCTTGGCTGACCTTTCCCTCCCAGCTTTCCTCTTTACCTGTATGTCTGCCTTGATGACCACCAGAAAGACACAGTCACTTGATAGTGCAAAATTGAGGCATCTGAGTGATGGCCTTCTTTCTGAGTTCATTAGAGGACCACGTGTAAGACATTTTCTAATGCCCCTGGGGAGGGAGGGAGAATGAGTCAAGATGCTTGGGGACAAAGGGGGCAAATGATGCTTTTTGTATTGCTCCGACTTTGACACATGGGGCCTGTTTCAGGAAGAATCACTTAATAGTTATACTCATTTTAGTATTCCAATTTGCCACGTAATACTAGCAATCATAACTAGAGGGAAGATTGATCCAAGTGGGAAGCTGCTGTTCAAATTCTGTGCCTTTCAAACTGTTATAATCAACTTTGAACCTAGCCGGTACTGTCTCAATTTTAAAGTCATTTTTCCTTATCTTTGGTAGCCATATCTGAAAATAAGATGCAAAATAAAATCTTGTTAGTATTTCAGAGAACCAGTGTCATATAAAAGCAATAAAATTCTGTTTTATTAAATCTAGAACCACGGTAGTTACTTTGTTTGGTACCTCAAGTAGGCCATCACTAAGGTACTTGGGCCTCCTGGATTTGCATGTTCAAATGCTTGTTACTTGTGTCCTATTTAGAAACATTGTTTATGACAAAAATATTTTTCTCAACAACATAAACAAGTTGCCTTTGAAGCCAGACAGAAAAGTTACATCCAGCTGATTCTACCCCTGCACTGGCATCATTTAAACTGTCCCAGAAGTAGTTTACTAGTAAAATGAGGCATTTTGTTATCACAGCAATGAAGCAATTAAAATATTCCAGTCAAGAGTACCTGAAACACATCTTCTTTTCCTGCTTCTGAATTATTGGTTTAAATTGTGCTGGCCCAATGCTTGATCTGACCTGAAGGAAAACAAATGTTGTTTCTCCATGAAAATAATTTATGTAGGCAAAACTAAAAATCTGCATTTAGCCATCATCCAGATGAAACAATTTTGATTCATATGTATTCTGTTTGACTCCACCCACTTCCTTTTTTCTGAGTCATAGGTTTCAGGTTCTAAATAGCTATAAAACATAGTGTGTCTTTCCTCACTCTGCTTTGGTGTCACCCTCGAGCACTAGGCTCTACATGGATCTTCATCAGTGCTTCCTATATTTCACAACTGCTTTGTTACTCAAATTCAAGTTTAATTGTCATTCTACACAAAATCCATGAAGGTCATCTTTGACTTTGTAAAAATGCTTGGCATGTCCTTCCCCAGTGTTGATCATGCCACAGTTACTGGCAAGCTCAAAGACACACACAGTCACTAACAAAGGTGTGCAAGACTTTGGAAAAGATTTATTCCATTAAGGATGAGCCAATAAGTACTACTGAAAGGATGCTCAATATGTCTCCCTACTAATAGTTTTTAAGTCCAAAATCTTCTCCAGTTGAACTGTGTATGAGAGATTTTAAAGAATATCAGTGCAAATATTTATATATAAATATTATGAATTAATGTAGAGATAAATTTAACATAGACTCACTGCCAGTAACTGTGATTCAGAGTATTAAAAGAGAACAAAAGAAACGGGTTTTAAACATGCATTTCTGTTATTGTTTTCAATAGAGTGTATACACTTTTCTGTATGTGGACATGTCTTGGTGTGAGTACAGGTACCTGTGGATGCCAGAAAAGGATGTCAGGTCCCTCTGGAGCTGGAGAAACACATGGCTGTGAGCTGTCTGATGTGGGTGCTCTCTGCAAGAATAGTACACATTCTTAACCACTGAGCCATATTTCCAGCCCAAGAAGCAGCTTTTAATACTCCACAGTCTACCCATCTGAAAAAAATTTTCTCTTTAAATGTTAATTATTATAAAGCTAGACACTGCAAAGTTTTAGAGTATTTAAATAATTCATATTTATATATTACTTCTAAAAATATATTTTACTTATCCACAATCTGGAGGTTACTTTCATATAAATGATATTTTATTGACCAAGATTTGTATAGGAACTCTGGGGATTTTGTCTATAACATATAGCCACTTTGCAAGACTTGGACACAGCAAATATTTTAATTTACTAATTTTTGATAAGAAAGCTAAGAGGTCAAGTGTCCAAAGCTATACTCAAAGAACAATATAAAATTCAATATCAACTTTTTCCTATGAATATGTTGTACAATATTAATAAAGATGTGTTGGAATTAGCACATTAGTATGATAATTTATTTTAGAAACCACTCATCTGGGCAATATAAGGTGGTCGATTTCATGGGCTTTGACTGATAACTCAGATCTAGTGGACCATTTCCATATGCATGTTTGTATATTATCTTTTGAAGTAGTAGCCCACGTGGGAATCATTCCTCATCATTCTCTATATCACCAATAACTTATCTGAAAACACAATTTATTTTAAAGTTTAATATAAACTTCCCTCAAAATTCTGTGACAGGATTCAAATTTGGAGATATAAATGAAAACTTTTATTTTAATAGAAACTCAATTATCTGCTTGAATGGGAAGTTACCTTCAGAATGTGAACTCTGGCAGGAGGGCACAGATCCTGACTTTTTGATTAAGTTTTACTTATTTCCCAGTGTAGACATGCACACTGGGGAACTGGATGACTCCATACATATTTGAGTAACTAAATGATTGACTCAAACTCAATGTGAGTGAAATATTTTCTTTAACCTAATTTAGATGCTTTGTATGCAATTTATGATATACTCTTGGCTAATTTTCCTGAAGTAGTATAATTTCTGTTACCTGCATGCACACACATGTACATATATAGAAGGATGATAGAAAGACAGACAGACAGACAGACAGATGCCTTCATTTCTATTATGTAGGTACAGTGATGTTCATATTTCTCCTTTCTGGGTATGTATATATAGTTGTGTAATAATTGATTTATATGAAATAATTAAATAGATATAGACCAGCAAATTACTAGCTTATGCCTAAAAAACAGTGGAAGATTCTTCTACATGGATACATTTCTGATTAAGGGAGAAGTAGAAGTACGGTCTTGTGCCCAGAAAGCTATTGTTTCCATCTGAGACTTAACTGGGTACATTTGGATGTTACTCTGCCTGCTGTGTGGTGGATGGAGCTCTGCCAGGATGCAAAGGCTAGAAACATTGCTGTTCTTCACAAATGCTAACTGTATTTCCAAAGTCTATATTCCAGTTGCTGATTTCATTATAATGTCATATATTTCATTGTTAGGAGTTAATTACTGATTATGTGCCTCAGTAAACATGAGTAGACCTAATAGGTAACACTGTCATTAAAGAAAAATTTAATTGTTTGCTCAGTTTTCTATTCTCTCCAGTCTCCAGAAGACATCTTTCTTCTCACTGGGTCAGGTTTATTTTTAATATTCTTAGTTTAAAGAAGGTTCTATACCACAGACACTATAGAAAACAGACATACGCACACATGGATAAATATACCTCTCTCTCTCTCTCTCTCTCTCTCTCTCTCTCACACACACACACACACACACACACACACACACACACACACGATGTTTCTCAACATTGTAAGTGGAGTTATCATTGTAATTTAAAACTTTTTTCCCATCTTCATTTCCACTGGTATGCTGAAGGGCAGCCCCAAGCCTTAGCCAACTCCCTTGTAGCTCTTTTAAGAGGTTTGTAAACACAATAACTGTGTGAAAACCCAGTCGCCAGCCCTGAGTCCTGTGTTTTACCTGTTTCGTATGATGGATTATTCAGTGAAAAACGCATTCTCTGGAAGAATGTTGTTTCTCACCCATTTGGCTGTCCATTAGGGACATGCTTTCCTAGGAAGCAATACTGCTCAGATCCTTCCATTTTCTCTGCTTCTAGAGTAATGTTCGTTGTTCACTCTGATCATTCTCAGGGACGGCATAAAGGGCCATAAATCTATGCCCTCCTAGTCCTATTATCCACCTTGTAATGTAGTGCTTCTGGTATGAAATTCAGTTAATTCTTAAATGCATATAGTGATATATATATAGTTAAATGTATATAGTGACTGTGATCTTTAGACTCAACATATAGAAACTTCATTGAACATCAATATAAAGACAACCAAGCTTCCTACTCAGAGGAAAAAATGGTTCAAGAGAAATAAATTCTTTAACTTTAGTACATATTTAAATGCAGTTTTGTGCACATGAGATTTTTTTTTCAGGCAGGGGGAGGGTGAGAGTACAGTGCATCATTTTCTTCCCCTTGGAGTCGCCGTAAAACAGAATGTCAGCTGTGCAACCCCTAAAAGACCAGTTGAAGACCAGCATTTCACAGATGGGAAAACTTAAGCACTCAGAAGCCCAAGTGACTAAAGGCTAAGGGTAGAGAGCATCGTTCCTTCCTTTAACCCTCTCACTGGACCCATTCTTACCACTCGTGCGTTTTATGTTCTACTCATCTTGGGTTTTCCATCCAACTGTAGGGGTTTTTATTTTCTTGAAGTTGGACAATAAGAAAACCGCCTCTTATCTTTGTGAATTATTTCTAATAATTAAGCATTTGCCTTACACTTTTCCAGTCATGGACACAGAAAACAAGCATGTCCTTTTAAATTAAAATTAGTGGATAACTTGAGACCGTAAAGGTTGCTCTTTTTTTGACCAGTACTGAATATTTAGTACAAGGGCAAGGGAAGTTAATAGCAGGGAAACTGGACACGTTATTAAACTTTGTCAGTCCATCTTAGTCAGGACGGAAGCTAGTGTTCCTCTCCTCTTAGATAACTTTGATAATTACCAAGGTGTGGCAAGTGGCCAGCACATTCCTGTGCACCCTGTGTATACATACTCCCAGGGCTCCTTCAAGAAGAGCAATGCAAATAGGAACAGAATCGCTGGTTTTGATTTTCCAGTTGTTAGATCAGGTATCAGCTCTAGCCTTGCTACCACTACTACCTTCAATGCATTCCCCCATGTGCTATGATGTATACCTCTTCTGCATTAGGTATATTTGTTTACTGTGTTACAGCTAAAGTGTGCGAGATTTAGGATATACACCTAGCCACTCCCAGGCCTATAACTATAAGAAAACAGAAATAAATTAGATGTTGGAGGTTCAAGTCATTTGGACATCGTAGGAGAGTCAGGAAAATTTAGCATGGACCTTGCTACAATACAGAAACCATATTTATTTTACCCATGGCAGCTTCGGGCCATTATAACATAGGATATTTCTAAGAGGGACACAGGGTGATATCCCAATTGTATGTTCTTATTTTGAGAGGTTTTTATGGGGGGGCTTCATGTGTGAGCATTACATTTGTATCACCTCCTTCTTTTCCTCAGCCTCATTCCAACTCTTCCTGCCTCACCACCTGACTCCTATGAAAATTCATGACCTCCCATTTTTAGTGATAATCACATATATATATGTGTGTGTGTGTGTGTGTGTGTGTGTGTGTGTGTGTGATTGCATTTATATATGCATATATATAAATTTGTGTGATCACATATATATGCATATATACATATATATATGTATATATATTTATGTGTGTGTGATTGTAAGAGCCCCATAGGAACAGAATGTCTGCTACTCACTGATGTCCTCTAGACATGACATAGAAGTAAATGTATAAAGCAGACTAAAATTTAATAAGCTTAAGTTTCTCAGGATAATTGATAGTATTTCATAAAATGTAGGTGGCAAATATAAAAGCTTTGCAAGAGTTTAATCTTGAATGCTAACATCCCAAAACAGTACTACCACCATTGTTATCATTATTAGATCATCGTGTTGCCCTTCAATAAATTCAGAAGCTGAAATGCCTTAATTGGTCTGTGATGATGGGATGGCAGCCATCTGAGAGAACAGCAGTGGGAAGCCATCAAGTAGAGCAAGGAACAGCAGTATACATGGTACTCATGAACTCAGATAAGCTTACTTTCCTGCTTAGGGGTCCACACAAGACCAGACTCAACATTCCGTCATGAATAGAGGGAAGGATCATGTCTCCAGCCCCTCAGAGGGAGCTGTTGACTGCTGAAGGCTGTTGAGGGAAGGGAGTCACTGTTCTCAGGGGTACAGTTACTGGGGAGTTGCTTCTCAGTCAGCTCCCAGCGATAGAAGTCCTCTGTCTTATATCATTTGATATGAAGCCACTCAACATATATAAAAGTCTTATCATCACTAATTTATTAAAATACTTTTTGAAATGCATGCAGTTGAGGATCAGTGTGATCGGCAGATTTAACTGCCTCTGTGCGGAAGGTTATCAGACCTCCACAGGGAAGTCATGGCTCACACCTAGTGGTGGCTCTTACTGCCAAGGGGATTTATATATATTCCCCAATCTTAAATAGATAAAAATATTTACTACACACTTGTGAAGTATCAATGAGATACATTCCCAAGGTTGAACAAGCCAAGGTTTAAAAAAGCCAAGGTCACAAAACAAAATCAAGAACAAAACAGAAATAACCATGAGAGGGGAACTTGTTTTGGGAAAGAGATAAGAAAGTGAGAAAATTTAGTAGTCAGACTGTGAAACACACACACACACATGAACTCACCAAAGAAGAAACTGTAATTCTGTTAAATGCTGTCTGCTGGACACACACAACCCCACAGCAGCTGTGCTCACCTACATACAATCCCTGCAAAATCCTTCACCATGGACTGAGGAGGGCTTCAAGGGCAGCTCGACCTTTTTCTGAGAAGATATTGGTAGTTCATGGAGGAGAAAGGGTAACTTTTCTTTAAGAGTTTCACCCCTAGATACTTTCCTCAAGAACAGTAGACAGGCCACACCCATATAAATATAGTGGCACAAATTGGATTAAGTGGGATAAAATATGTAAGAGAAAAATAAGAAAGGGAGGAGAGAGAAAGACAAGCAGAGAGAGAGGAGACAGAGTTGGAAGAGAAATGTGATGGACTCTCGGTGAGATGTGGAGTGGATATGATCAAGGTATAGAGTATAAATATATGAAATATTCAAAGAATGAATATTAAAAAAATAGAATGCCAAATCAATGCAGAACCAAAACAGCATATAAGAGACATGGGAAGGAAATGTAAGAGTATTGTATAATCACCAGGTGTGTTGAAACCCACCGTGAAGAAGGATGAAGAAAGCTGAGTTTACAGAGGACCATTTTTTATATTACTCATAGATTAGTGTTGGATAGAGTCCATGAAGATGTTGCACATTTAAGAAATCAATTCTAGAAAGCCTCTAATGTGACAAAATATGGATACACAAAGGATGTATTAACCGTCCTGCCTATGAAATAATTTGTACCATTTGCAATAATTAATGGGTCTGCACATACCTTATTTGGGCTGTTTTCCGATTGGAGTGCAACCTGTACTTCTAAAACATCCCTGGGAGAAGAGAGCTCTTCAGTGACAGCCTTGCAATTACTGAACTTAGAAGACTATGGCAAAGGGATTGTCATGAATTCAAGGTCTGCATAGTAAGCTCCAGAGCAGCATTGTAAGGACCCTGTGTAATACAAGAGTAAAGGGCTCTTTGATCTGAACCCCACGTTCTGCACTTGACTGGCTTTGTCTGCACCCATGCCTCATGCCTCATGCCTTCCACCTTCCACACAGCTTGGAAATCTTGGGGAGATGATTTTTTCACATAGGAGTCAGCATTCTATAGCCTTTTTCCTTTTTAGTTAGCAAGTGTCAATTTGTATTGGCTGGTAGTTTTTGCACCTATGCACAAATTAAAACAAATGTGGAGGGTGATCCTTTATAGGCTGTACACCAGGGCATATAACCACACACATCATAGATATGTAGACATCATCCACATGGGTTTTCCAGCCTTTCACTCTGGTAATGTTCTTTATAACCTATAATATCGCCACCTTCCTAGCTAATGTCACGTTCATTAAGAACCTAACAAGAGGCTCTGTGCTGACTTGCTTTTCGATGGCTTGAGACACAAGATTTTCTGTGCCTAAATTGTATTTTCAAATGAAAAATTGGAAACAGCTGAATTTAAGACAACATCCTGATGACATTTTAAATTAGACTTTAATAGCTCCCTTCCTTTTTATACTGGTAAATGGTACCATGACATCTTGTCATTTTAATAATCAAATTGTAAATTAAAATTACAGTTTCATTTATTAATCTAATAAAATGTGTTTCTAAGATGCCTGAACTGGGCTCAGCACACACACACACACACACACACACACACACACACACACACACACAATTCTTTGCATTTATTTAAGGTAATAGCCTGAACTATTCAGTTTCTTGGAATCATTCCCCAACCTGGCAGCATATTTGTATTGTATTTATAACTTTAAGGCACATTTCACTGCAATGTGTAAAATTTTAAATTAAGAATATAAATGATGTGACCCTAAAAACCCAGCACCTTTATTACAGTGTCAATATATAGCCACTGAGAATCTCTGACTTAATTCCGTGCAATTTATTTCTTCATCCATACTCAGCTATGATGATTGCATATTAGAATCATAGTCCAAATGTAATATGAACAAAAGTAATCAATTGTGATAAATCTTAAGAGAGTTGAATAACATAATGTGCTGAACCCTAGCTTTTGGGTAAATCACAGGCAGAAATGAAGCTTTAAAGAGAAAGAGAGTCCATCTTTAGCCTCCAGACTACTTTAAACTGAGTTATCATCAGCGGAGTCTAAGACTAGCAGGCAAATAATTGTAAGTGCACTTTGAAAAATGAGTCTTTATTAAATTAGAACTAACTGTTACATCTTAGATGATGGGAATAGATTTACTGACTTTGTTGATGAATCATGCTACTCAGAAAACTATTTGAGAGTGTGGCCCATGAATAACATTTTCAATACTCTGTCAGAATGGATTGGCCAAATTAGAGTCAAGAAATGCATGGAACCAAGTTTATTCTTTCTTTTCCCAAATGATGGATTTCCCCCTGCTTTGTTGTATCAGTTGATATGAAATCACTAACAATATGTAATATTGTTATCAGGAAACAAGCAACTAAAAGAACAGTAATTTAAGCAATTGCTTTTTGAAATATTTGCAGATATAGATGAGTGCAGTGAGTCTGCTGTCTGCGGTGATCACGCTGTATGTGAAAATGTGAATGGAGGATTTAACTGCTTCTGCAGAGAAGGTTATCAGACCTCCACGGGGAAGTCTCAGTTCATGCCTAATGATGGTTCTTACTGCCAAGGTGATTTATAGCCTTCAATCTTAAACTGTATAAAATATTTACTACACATTTGTGAAGTATCAAAGAGCTACATTTCCAAGATCTGTGCCAGGATTCACTAAGATTGACAAAATAAATTAAGAAAGGTGTATTGTTCCACATAGTGGGAGATGGGAGCAGCATGTTTAATGTAGTTCACATTCATTCCCTATTCCTTAAACTTCTTTCTTCCGTTTTCCTCTGATACATTACAGATTCTGGAACTCAAAAGGAATCTCAAATGTTAAAGAATGAACTTTTAATGTTTAAGTGCACAAAATCACTCAAGTCAAAATAATCAGCTCAAGGAAAAATGGTTTGTAGTCTCACTGTGGAATGTGTTTTCTTTCTCTACAGAAAGTGTGAATTCAAATTGCCACTTAGAGCATGCCTGCATTGCTGCAAACGTTAATAAAACCTTAAACAGAGTAAGTAGATACTTTAGGTTGAAATATACTTTATTTTGACATTTTGATCTCAGTTAGAAGTGCTACCAAGGCCCCATTTGAAAATATTAGCCACTGAACCCTATGTAGAACTGAGACTTTGCATACAGCCATGTAAGTATTATTTACCCTGCACATAGGATTGATTTGAAACCTCCTAACTCAATGCATAAGACTTTATCCTGTTTCGTATAAGTTATTTCTTTTCATTATTTGGTGTATTAGAAAATTATTTTCATTATAAAAAAAGGTTGTTGAGTAAAATTGCAAAACCATACATTGGCTCAAACCCAATCCCACATTCTATGGAGATGTAGTTAAATGCAACCAGATTTTGTACTTCAAAGTGAACACTTCAAAGAGGAAATAAAGAAATAAAGTAGGACATTCACAAAATTGCTGTTATGTGATTGAATGGGTGACTCAAACTGTGAGGAGGGAACCTTCCGCCAAGGCATTTTCAATTCCCTCACGTACTGACGAGTGTCTTGATGGAAAACGATCTGATTGAGGTTATCAAGTCAAAATTTCTGACTTATCATATCAAAACTTATATGAACTAGTATTGAGATAGGTTCACTGGCTAGGACACAATTCTATACCACAAAAAAGGAAGTTATTTTCAAAATTATTTTTAAGTTATCCATTCAAATGTGTTTCTGAAGTACACTAAAGTATCCCCAGTCACTTGTGAGGCCTTTCTAGATAAATTTTGTTTCCATTGATATATGTTATGATTTCAGGATAATCTGATCATTTATTTATTATACAGATAAGACAAGAGAATCAACCTCTGGGTAAATTTGAAATACGTCTTATTCTGGATTTCAATGCATCTGGACTTGTGTCTGGCTGGCATACATGTATGTGTGTTCATACATATGCTGTCACGTGCAAATGGAGGTCAGATGCTGATGTTGAGTGGACTCCTCTATCATTTCTCACATTAGTGACTGAGCCATGTTCTCTCTCTCTCTCTCTCTCCCCTCCCCCACCAGAGCTCACAGGCTAGACTAGCTAGATAGCTCGACACAGGGATCCTCTGTTTCCACTTCCAAAGCCCTGGGATCAGAATCTGTATATCTGAAGGTTTGTCCTCAAACCTTAATGTCAAATGTTTTTCTCACTGAACCATCTTCCCAACCCCTTAAATCTTATTCTTTGAATCCTCCAACAGAAATCTGATTCTCTTTCTCTAAAATCACTTCTTTTTTTTTTTTAGATTGGACCAATAAAGGAACAGCTGGTTTTACTACATGAAATTTACAGAAATTCTGAGGGTGAGCTCTCACCAGTGGATATAATCACATACATAGAGATACTTGCCCAATCATCCCCACCTCTAGGTTACATGAACAGCACCATTTCTCCCAAGGACAGTCGTTTCAATTCAACTTTTACTGTGAGTATGTTGATGTTTACTTCATAGTGTAGTTAAAATGTTTCCTATACTTCTGTTCAGTGTGATATAACAATATTTTTAAAGACACATTTTTCCCTTAAATAGGAATTTGTAAAAACCATCAACAATTTTGTTCAAAAGAATACACTTAAAATTTGGAACCAATTACCTACAAATCATAGACGACTTCATCTCACAAAACTGATGCACACTGCTGAGCTCGTCACCTTAGGAATTTCTCAGAACTTCCAAAAGACTACTCAGTTTGATCTGAACTCTACTGATGTGGGTAAGGCGTGAAGGTAAATGGTTTGCTTCCAAGCAGCAGTGCTGACCAAGACAGTAATGTGTGGTTCTTGAAATACTAATAAATTGTACACAGCTTTGTCAATGCAGGAATGAATGGGGGTTTGTATTACCAGAGAGATATGAATGAAGAACGATGCTGGTAGAAAGTCTGACTACATAGATGTTTCCCCATCTTATATTATCTCCTTCTTGCTATTCACCAACTGCGTAGCATGAAAGTTTTCAGAAGATATCACTCCCTTATCATATACACTCAGTGATCTCCTGACCTTAACCTATAATATTTACATCAGAGATTATGGGTATAGTATATTTAAATTTCTCTTTAGGAATGCTTAGCCTTGTGGTAACATGGGAACATTGCAATAATGAACTACAGTTTCCTGATTCCTGCAGTTCATTGAGAAAAAAAAAACA
>JANBXA010000737.1:7555000-7580000 GCA_030556225.1 Cricetiscus sungorus | reverse complement strand
AATGCCATGGGGACTTGGGGGGTCTTTTGCGACACCCCTTGTCCAGACTCCCAAACTGATGATTTATGGAGTATCATTTTACATAGCAGTAATTAATAAAATAATTTAAAGATATCTTTTTTAAATCAACTTTTCATTTGAGTAGGTACCCCTTCTTACTATGACCCCTAAGAAGTAACCATCCCTCTAAATGAATGTACTTTATGATTCTTGAAGCTTTAAATCTTCCTTCAAGTTCTAGTCAATCCACAGAAAGCATTAGCATCACGGTCATCTCTGAGAGTCCAAATACATCATATACTGTTTTAGTTAGGGTTCTATTGCACTGACCTAAAGCAATTGAGGGCATCAGAGGGTTTACTTGACTTTATGGGTTAGAGTTCACCACAAAGAGAGGCAAAAGAAGACAGTGGAGGAAGTCTGCCTGATTGCTCATCTCAGTGCCTTCCTCACCCAGCCTGGACATACCCTACCAGTGCCTGCTCTGACCACCGAGGGTTAGCCCCTACTGCATTAATTAGCATTTAAGAAAATGCCAAGAGACAGCGCTCACGGAGCAATCTAATGGAATCATTTCTTCAACTGGGGTTCCCTCTTCCGCAGGTATTGACAAGCAAGTTTAATCACCACATAGATTAATACCAGTATGTTTCAGGAGTTGATGTTCACACTGGTAGGTCAAAGCAACATTATGTGAAGCATTTAGGTTAAATAAGGTAAGGCCTTGTAACAATTTAAACATACTGTAATGTAATTTGGAAGCTGCACCTCATATGATTGTATGGAAGGAATTCTACTTTTCAGTGTGCTGTGGAGGAGCCGAGTTTTGTGACCACGGTGCGTTCTGAATACAATATCAATATTTATGCTTGTGATTCTGCAGCATTGGGGTGTATTCTGAGACTGCGTTTGAGCAGTGCTAAGGTAAAACATGGATCCTCTAACTCCACAGAACCAAATGTTATCAAAGTCAGGAGGGAGCCTCGCAGAGATTACAAGGTTGACCTCAGCAGCCTGACAGTTGTTAGTCAGTTCTCAGCCCCCTTCATTCTGATTCATTTGCACATGAATTAAAGCCTGCTTCTTTGGGGGCAAATATGTCTCAAATTCTAGTTCTCTGTTAGGATCAGGCTGTCAGGTTACCCAGGAATATTTTTCATCCCACTAAAGTTGTGGAAAGGTGATGCCATACTAGTTTACAGAAGTGAAAATGTCAGACATGAATGTAATGAATGTAATATGTTAATGATCACACATATATATACATATATATATATATATGAATGAGATCTTGTATTTCACATTCCAACCAGAATTTTCACGATTTCTGTGGAGTACAACTTTTGTCTTTTCGGCTTGTGTGTTTAAGAACTTTAATTATGAGTCCATTGACTACATTTATTTGGTTGGCAGGCAGTGTTGTAGTTGCATTCCTGTGCTATAAGAGCATTGGTCCCTTGCTTTCCCCGTCTGACGACTTCTTACTGGATCCTCAGAATGATGACAATTCTGAAGAAAAAGAAAAAGTCATTTCTTCTGTGATTTCTGCCTCAATTAGCTCAAATCCATCCACATTGTATGAACTTGAAAAAATTACATTTACACTAAGTCATGGAAAGGTAAGTTGTTGCCCAGGGTTACTTAAAATTGTTATGCGTTCAGTGAACTAGAATATGTTTTGGTGGCATTACTTTAATTATATGTGAGTTTTAGAGAAAAAGCATATTGAAAATTGAGGAAAAGGTGATATAATTTTGATCTTCTTCTTTGGTGATGAGTAGAACCCAAGTCCTTCTGTTCTATGTTTACACTCTACCAATGAACTACAACTCCAGCAGTCAACTCATTTTTCTGTGAAATATTTTACATTTCTAATTCTTCTTGCCAATGAGTCACATGTTTAATGTTCTAAGTTATCTCCTAGTTTTATGCTAAGTAAATTATTAATTGTGGCAACTTCTAAGTCCATATCTTTATGGATGTAAAGATGCTATTTAATAGCTTGTGTAATGGTTCAGTGAACACAGCGGCCTGACAACCTGAGGGCAGAACAACACGCACATGAGAGAAGGGGGAACCGAAATTTGCAAGTTATCACTGATCTCCACATGTGTGCTGTGGCGTGTGCGTGCTTGCACACACGTGTGCTCACACACACACACACACACAAGCACGGATAATGACGAACCCACACGACTAGACATCATCTCCTAGGAAAAGTCTCTTTGATTACTTCTAATTCAGTTTTCTTCTTCATTCTTGTTTGCTTTTCTCCTTTCACAATTTTTTATTTGCAAGTAGAATGTAAGATCAACAGCAATGCACATTGTCCTTTTAGTCTGTGTTGTTTGATTAAAAAATAAGCATTTGCTGAATAAAGACAGAATGCCTGTAACAATCTTTTTTTAATATACATGATCTCACTTAATAAAAATTATTACAGTTCTACAAAATTGAAAAACCGTAACATTGCTGCAACATTAATTTCAAACAAACAAACAAACAAAACAAAACAAGAACAGATGTCATTTGTCAATACTGATCCTGTGTTTACAGGTTAAGCATTGTGCTAATCCTGTCAGTGATGTCTGAAGTGAGGTGTATTGTCTCATGAGGGGAATGTCTATTTTTCAGGTCTCAGAAAAGTATAGGACACAATGTGCCTTTTGGAACTATTCGGCAGATGCCATGAACAATGGCAGTTGGTCATCCGAGGGCTGTGAAAGGACATATTCAAATGACACCCACACCTCATGCCGATGTAATCACCTGACACACTTTGCAATTTTGATGTCTTCTAGCACCTCCATTGTGAGTTCAGTTTGTGCTTCACGTCCTCACAGCTGCCCACCATCCTTCATCGTCCTCCCTCTTCCTCTTGTCACTCATATCAGCACAAAGAATGGCCATTTTGTATTGTATTGGGGGCCAACTGTGTGTTTATTGTAATTGAAAAGCCTGGGCTTTTATTTTGTTTTTTGTTTTGGCATGGTTTCTTTCCTTTCCTTCTAGCATATGCATAACAGGGAATTTTTAGTTTATTTCCTATCAAGAACTTGTCTAGTCCATAACGTCTATTAGGTTGCATGTTAAAGTTAATATTTTTCCGTTGCTCTGGATTTTACATGGCATTTCAACAGCTACTTATGAAATTTAGTGTCATGGTATCTAGAGACCTTTTTCCTTTGTAATGGGATCATTTTGATGCCTGGTAACATTTGGCACATTTTTACTCTATATATCTTTAAGAAAACAAAACCACGAAGATTTCCAAACATAAAAAACTTAGGTAAATATCTTTGTAATATATATTTTGCTTCATTAGTATTTCCTTAGACTGCATGGTTATTATCATTCCATAATTTCTTTCTTTGTGTGTTTGTGTTGTATGTTGTAATCTTCACCTGATTGCCGATTCTCGGTTTCTTCATCAGGTCATTCATTTGCTTCCATTAATACTGATAATCCATGAAGTTACCAAGTGTCACAATATATTTGTTTAAAGTAGCATCAATCATAAAGATGATTTCTCTCCAGGGTATTGGGGTGGGAGTAAAGCTTCTATTCTTTATGTAAAAAATATGCAACTCGTCTCCATTTCAGTCTCAACTATACTATTTTGGTCTTCCATATATCCCATTTTTCTTTTACCTTTGTGTAATGTGTTTTAGATGAATTACCTCATAGACATAGCCTTGGACTTACCACTGATAAATCTGCTTTAATTAACCATTTTCCCATTACAATGATGAATTACCTTTCCAATATCATGCAACTGATGGTGATAACATTATTCAGGCATGTACTAATATATACTATGCTTAGAGAAAAAAAATTCCTAATTATAGTGCTGTTAGCCTGCTACATGATTAATATCAGATTTCTCAGGATACTGAGTACAAGCTTTCCTCATCTAAATGTCCACTTTTATTTTTACATTTTATGAACATTTTGATTAATGCTACCCCGAGAAGTTCGTTAGGAATCGTAGTCCCTTTGATACGTCACTAAGTCTTCCTCTTAACAATGCTGTTGTTGTTTGCCCTTAGGGAATTAAAGATTATAACATCCTGACAAGGATCACTCAGCTTGGGATAATCATCTCATTGGTTTGCCTTGCTGTATGTATTTTCACCTTCTGGTTCTTCAGTGAGATTCAGAGTACTAGGACCACAATTCACAAGAACCTCTGTTGCAGCCTTTTCCTCGCAGAACTTGTGTTTCTTGTTGGGATCAACATCAATACAAATAAGGTAGGCATCCTATCCCCCACTGTGCCTTGTTTTTATTCGTTCTAGTATTTTCTCACGGAACAAGTCACACAAACAGTAGCTATAACAAAGGTCTTAGTGGGTCAGACATGCTAGAAATTGTTGAAGATTATCTTCTTTTCTAAGTTTTTATAATGCTAATATATCTAAGGGACGTACATTAAATCCATCAAACAACAACAACAAAATGCTTCATTATGTGAATAATTGGGAAAAACCAAACTGTTATACCAAAGAAACACTTGGTTTTTCGTGGGCAATTATCAAGGAATACAGAGAAGTGTAAATGGAGTATGTCTTAGAATTGAGAGTAAGCACAAAAGCAGGTTGGGTGACCTGGGGCCTCACCAAAGAGTTCCTTAATCTGTAGCTGCACAGAAGTGAACCCAGTAATGGGATTAAACATGTAACACACTCATTAAAGGTGTTTTTATGAGAGAAAATTGGAGTTGCGAGCTGGGAGAGCCTCACTGAGGGAGAAAAGGAAGAACAGTGAACGTCTAAGACAGTTCATAATGGTTGCCTCTTTCGACCTTCAAGGATACCACCTACATATAGTATACATGCAGACAAGAAGATACACAAATATACACATACTTCCAAAAAACAAATTTAAGTCTAGTTCCAATTCTAAGTAATAAGTATATACTCGTGAAAAAAGTTTGACCAAAACATATCTAAAATGTATGTAGTGATTGTCCAACTAACAATGGGGGGGTAGTTAGGTTAAATATACTATTTGTGCATTTTAAATTCTAGCACTTAGTCAAGATACTCACTTTGTTTTATACGGTTTAACAATAATTTATATTCTTTGGAGTCTGTTGAAATGGAAAGGAGGATTATCTACAGACAGAATTCAGTTTAAGGCATCACATGGCCCCTGTGAAACTGATAGTTTAGGTGTGACGAGTCCCTCATTTATCAAAGCAAAAAACATGACAAATATGTGGAAAAGACAACAGCTTAATTCATCACAAGGTTCGTTGGCACTTTTACTGAGGAAGTGTATGTAGTTCCTTTAAGTCAGCCACAAGTAGCACATCTTTAAAGCTGATGAGACAGGAATATTTTAGTGTGATCAGTCATGACACAAAGGGACCTCATTCATGAAAGAAGTTTAGAGATGACATAATTTTAAGGGAAACGTTGCTCAGGGTCTCTTCCTTCTCTTGCATCGTAGTTGGTCTGCTCCATCGTTGCTGGCCTGCTTCACTACTTCTTCTTAGCTGCCTTTGCCTGGATGTGCATTGAAGGCATACACCTGTATCTCATCGTTGTAGGAATCATCTACAGCAAAGGGTTTTTGCACAAGAACTTTTATATCTTTGGCTACCTCAGCCCAGCTGTAGTTGTCGGAATCTCAGCGTCCTTAGGATACAAGTATTATGGTACCACCAAGGTGTAAGTAAAACAGACTTTGTGAGCGCGTGAAAGTCACTACTGAATACTCTGCATATCTCAGAGAGCACTGTTTTCTACAGTCTATGCAACACACTTAGTGATTTTTATCTCTCGCTTTTCAGGTGCTGGCTGAGCACTGAAAACAACTTCATTTGGAGCTTCATAGGACCAGCATGTTTAATCATTCTCGTATGTATATAAAAACTGCTATTGAAACATAAAGGTTAGCTATATGGTTGGGAAGAAATTTCCCAAATCAGATATTCTGCTCTATAAAAACTGATTTTGAACATTTTTTTCCTGTCATTTGGTACCATTTAACATACTGAATTAGGATGTAGAAACATACATAACGTACACGTGAAACGCAATTACCCTTCACTTCCTTTCTCAGGGAAGCATAGGTTTTGGCATAGTGTAAAATAAGGGTGACAGATGTGTCCTTCTGTCTTCTCAGTAGTGTCTCTGTACCCTGAAACCTTAAGAGTGTGCGTGCCAACCACCTGATAATCTGGCATTTCAAATGTTTACGTTATTTAATCTTTTATCGATGATCAGTCATCTTTGAAAATTAGACTGTCATCTCAAGAGTTTTGTCGTCTTTATGTACCCTGTCATCACAAAGTGATTTTAAACTAAATTGCAACATCAGAGACGAGAACCCCCTATTTTTCACAAGCAGACAAGTCAACTATTGATAGTCCTATTTCAACAAGGAAGAAGGCCTTTTAATTCTTATTGAAAGTGGTTTCAAACCTACAAATTTGGCAGGTATTACATGTTCCATTCTAAATAAAGACATTTTTATGTGTCTCACAAGCATTTCTGAGTGATGAAAGTTTGCAGCAGCCATTCTGAATATAATAATCTGTCAATGAGTCAGGGAAGCCTGACGAGATGCACGAATGGAACAAATTGCCAGAACAAAAACTGTGACAATATTTTGGACAACTTTGTCCCATATGATTTGACCATAAACTAGCTCCCCTTTCCCTTTTTTTCCTCTTTTCTTTTGAATATTTTATGCTTGTGAGGGAATGGCTCAGTAGAAATTACTTCATATGCAAAGCAGAGAGTTTTCACATAGCTTATTTACTAGTGATGTGGATAAAATCAAGTACATCAAAAAATTATGCTTCCTTATGATCATAGACAATTATTATTATCAGAATTAATCCAGCAAATGTTTTGAAACTGTTAGCGCTAGAAACCTACTACAATTATTTGATCAAGTACAGTTTATTACAGCTCCAGTATCATAGTCCATATCAGACTATCATAATCCAATACAGACCAAGTGCTGTCCAATCCACACAGCTCCAATGGTGGTTTTTATATGAGGATTTCATGTGAAGACATTTTATATGTTCTCCTCTTCTGATTCCTTCCCAACAAAGCAAATGAATGTTCTGTGAAAAATAATTCTTCATGCATAGATGAAACATGGAAATCTAGAAATTATTAATTAGTGCAGAGACCCATGCAACCGTCTCAGACATGAAACTATTCTATTTCTCTAATGGCTCCATAAACTTTTGGTTCTAACCCTCTGTTTTATCTTCAACACTTTTTTTAATTCGTGTGATAACTTTCTGTGTATACCTTTGAGCAACTCTAGAATGTAAAAAGGCCTAATGAGTCCTTAGTAGTCATTTTGTTTTGTTTTGCTTTCCGAGACAGGATTTCTCTGTGTAACCCTGGCTGTCCTGGAATTAGTTCTTGTAGACCAGGCTGGCCTCAAACTCACAGAGATCTGACTGCCTCTGCTTCCTGTGTGCTGGGATTAAAGGCGTGTATGACCACTGGCCAGTTGATAGTCATTTTTAAATTTTAATTAGTTTGCCATTAAAACCATAGTAATGCATGGGGCAACAAGAAAGGCTATGTGGTCTTTATTGGGTGGTTAATTGCTCTGTGTCCTAGACACCTAAAAGATAAAATGAAGAGAATATAATGTCAGGATAACTCAACAATTCAGTAATATCATACTTTATGAAGTATCTATTCTTTAGCAATTAAAAAGGGAAAATCTCAAATTATTTAGAATAAAATCTCATGCTACTTTCCTCTTCTTACTCTTTGTGCTATAAAAAGTCAAACAAAAAGACAGATTTGGAAACAGTATTTCCCAAGCCCCAAATCATATTCATTAAAATATGTGTGATCAAATACAACACTTGTGCATATGTGTGCCTGTGCTGATCCTAGCTTTTAAAATGTTAGTGAATATGTCACAGCATTTAATTGTGGCAAAATAATTTTATGTGCCTGCTATTATCTAGAGTTTGTGGTTTGAAGTGCATACTGCCAAAAGAGAAAAAAGTTAACTAAAATAGAGAAAACAAAAGTAATTATATATATATATTGTTTCTAGAATAAAGCAAAGTGTAATTTTCAATTTAAACAGGTAGTTGGTGTTGATGGTCTTATGACCTTACATTAAGCACAGACCTTGTCTGAAGTGTAAGAATGCTGTGGGACCATTTAAGGTCATCATTGCCTTCCATGATGACCTGAATACCATCTGTAAGACTGAGCCACCTTAAGTGCAGCTTGCTACTCTTCAAGAACAGAGGTCAGGAGTTTGCTGGGCTTGAAGTCTGAACATAGAATTTCTTTGAGGCACAATATAAATGAGCAGTAACAGAATTACTTTTAGCTCAGGTATCTTTCCCTGTTGTGGGTATGTTGTTTCACATACATTTTTAGTATCTAGTCTCCTCTGATAAAGAGTTAAGTGTTAAGACATTTGAATAGCAACGTTTTCTCCATTGATGATACAAAAGATTTCCCCAAGTTATTAACTTATTAATATCAGGTATCTCTTTAGTTCAGAAACAAGAAACTGATAAATCTGTTGATTCTAAGAATCATGGCATTTATAAATTTAACATTGTGACTACACATGAAAAGCTCTGCCTTGATTTTGAATGTAACATAGATTGGAAAGAGACTTCTAAGTCTTTGGGAAGGAGCGTTCCAAGCTGAAGATAATTTCCATAGTTTTTCAACATTTTCCATCTTTAATGTTGAGTTCTTTTAATAAAACTTATACAAGCCATTAGATTCAAGTAAACAAATATAAAAAGAAGTTTATAAGAAATTAAATAACCCTTAACTAGAAATTGAGTATTCTTATAGATATGTGTTCAGTTATTGCTATTCCAGTGCTAGGGTTAAAGGCATGAGCCACCACCATCCTGCTAAGGGATTCTTGATTTACCAAAATCCTAGTTAGGCTATGTTACATAAGTAACTTTCTTTTTTAATTTAAAACAGTCTCCCATACAGTACATCCAAACCAGTTTCCCCTCCCTCTACTTCTTGCAAACAGCTCCCTCCACCTTCCTTCTCCCCCAGATCCACTCCGTATGCCTCCCTTCAGAAAAGGGCAGGCATTCAAGAGACAAGAGCCAAACACAGCAAAGCAATACTCAATAAGACAAGGCAAGAGCCCTCCTCGTATGGATGCTGGACAAGGCAGCCAGTGGGAGGAAAGAGTCCCCCACTCCCACTGCCAGGAGTCTCACAAAAACTCCGAGCTAGAAGCTGCAACATATACACGGAACCTGGTGCAGAGCCGTGCAGCCCCTTGATTGCTGCTTTTAGGCTCTGTGAGCCCACGTGAGCACTGCTTAGTTGAGTCAGCGGTCCATGTTCTCATGATGCCCTCCTTCCCCTCTGACTCCTATAGTTTCTTGTCCCCCACTTCCACGGAGTTCTCCTAGCTCCAAGGGGAAGAACCTGATGGAGATCTCCAGTATTCTCAAAAGCTGTGATCTTTCATTAGGATTTACATCAAAATCGTTGTTATAGAGCATGGCAGTGTTATATTCACCCCACAGCACACCACTCAGGTGCTGCAGCCCTCTGGTTTCTCCTTCTGTGTCTAATGTGACTTCTTTTCAAGAGATGCTGATTAAAACTACCGAAAATAAATTATTCATGTAAGTCACACAAGGAAGGACTTGTGAACGTGTGTGTGTGTGTGTGTGTGTGTGTGTGTGTGTGTGTGTGTGTGTGTGTGTGTGTGTGTGTGTGTGTGTGTGTGTGTGTGTGTGTGTGTGTGTGTGTGTGTGTGTGTGTGTGTGTGAGGGTGTGTGTGTGTGTGTGTGTGTGTGTGTGTGTGTGTGTGTGTGATGCAGCACAGGTTCTGAGGTGTCATTACATTTTGAATTTCGTGATTGTTCAAGATTGAGAAACATACAA
Source organism: Cricetiscus sungorus (assembly GCA_030556225.1). Taxonomy (NCBI): domain Eukaryota; kingdom Metazoa; phylum Chordata; class Mammalia; order Rodentia; family Cricetidae; genus Cricetiscus; species Cricetiscus sungorus. The sequence goes on along the minus strand of JANBXA010000737.1, from coordinate 7,570,116 downwards.
ATACCATAAGAATGTATATTCCATCCTACACTTGCATTCCATGTAATGGACTTCTCCTGTTAAAAAACTTGGAGTTACTATCTATACCTCAGAAAGACACATTTGTTCAACTATCCTGGAGAAACCAATTAAAACAGCCAAATTAGTTGTAGAAAGCAAATAAAGGATATTTATTCCCTGTGGTTATATTGGGAAGAGGAATGAAAAGATCCAGTGGCCATCCTGAAGTGACATTAAAGTTTAAATAGAAGGCCAAGGATATGCACATCTAAGCAGTCCCTGTCAAGATGTGGGTCACCCACTTCTGTGGTTCATCCTTCTACATAGCTCTAAATCTTTTCTTGAAGAGGAGGATTTTCACACAGGCTGGCCCAGGCTTCTTCTTCCTTAGCATGAGACTTCTGGGGAAACCTCAACTTCCTGTTTGCATTTTTATTGATAATTTTATACTTAAAATATCTCTTTAGCATATCTATATCTATCTTTATCTATATCCTTATACACATACATATCCATGTATACACACGTACACTTCTGCCAGGTTATTTATACTTTCTTTATTGTATTTACTCAGTATTCTAACAGATCGTTATTCTGTTGTATTATGTACACTCTCAGTTACAAACTAAGAAAAAAACTTGAATTACCTATATAGCCCACAATATATCATATCTATCTTTCCTCATTAGAACCTAAAATTTTACCATTTCTACCCTTGCTTATTATGAGTGTGTATTTAAAACTTCCCTAAGGATGAATATTTGTTTCCAGTACTTCCTTATTAAAAAAACAGTGTTGCATAAAGAAATTCAAGTCCCACCACAGCTGTATATCCATTAAGACAGCCTTAGAAAGCACATCTTGGAGATAGAAATGCAAGTAAGTACAGGTTTTAAAATTTATATAATTATCCTATGAAACAATTATATGAATTGACTTTTTTATTCTGCCAATAATATATGAGAGAGCATTTATTCTAGCACCTAATACCAATATTCGGTATTATTACCCACCATGGTGTCAACATGGTGATGTTAGAATAAAGACAAAGCAAAGTATTACAATATGCCAATTATTACGGAAGTTCAGGCAAGTTCCTTTGGACTTGTTAGATAATACTGGGGTTCTCACTTAGGGTTCTTAGGATCCTTGCTAAATTTAAGAATTTAAGAATTGAGTCAAACAGAAGCTTGAGGACAATTTTATTACAGCTTAAAATAAATATTGCAGGACAAGCAGGTTGTAAATCTCAGCAGCTGCCTGGAGGAAAGGAATGGGGATGAGAAGGGAAAGGAAGAAAGGAAAGTAAGGGAAAAGAGAACAGAGGAGGGACATTGCAGAATAGGGAGGGAGCACAGATGGGGAGACAGGAGGAGGGGAGAGGGGAGGGGGAGGAGGGGATGGAAGGGAAGGGAAGGACAGGGCAGAGAAGAGCAGAGCAGAGCAAGGCAAGGCAGAGGAGGGGTGTCAGAAGAGTGTGACAAGAAAAAAATCATCTCATTAAAGGGTGAGTTACTCCTCCTCTCTGTTTAGCATACGGTGAGGTAGCCCTGCCTCCTCAGTGGTGGTCCTTTGGGCAGGTGATTGCCCTCCCAAACTATATTAACTCTTAAGGAAGGAGGCAGAGGCTTGGTTCCACATACAGTGAGATACCACTCTGACACAGGTTTGCGGACACTGGACAAAGCCTGTGTTGTAACTCTGGCCACGGCATATTGGAGTCCACATCACCCACAGCTCCTACTCCCTAGATTCTAACAGCCATATTACTTTCAGAAGACAACTAAAAACATCTCTAGGGTCAAGAATACCCTGAGGACCTTAAGCCAAGTTCCTTTCATTGGGAACTATCTCTAGTCTGGACTGAACTATTAGCATTAGCTGTACTCCTGTACAAAGAGCACAGACATGAGAAATACTGTCAAGGAGTAGGCACTGTATATAGCATAACTACACTAAAGCTGTGCTGAGAAATGCTACTAGCTTTTAATTTAAATTTTGTGAAAATCAGACCACCGATTTTATTGGACGTTCCAATGTAGTGCCAGCATGATTTTTGTTACATCTTCCAGTAATATCTAAGTTTTAAAGCATTTAAATATACCAGCCTTTCTCTATACTGTTTATTAAAAAGTAGTTCAGTGTCTGTAACATTGTGCTTGTTTTTCATATTATCCTGACATTCTTGAACAATAGATACCTAGAATATTTTTTTTTAAGAGATGAAGTGGATGGACTGTTTTTTGAGAGAGGAAAAAAGCAATATAAATAGTACATTGCTGGCTTTCAATATGTTCTCATACACAGGAGTTGTATTGTTACTGAAAATACCTTCATAGATAATCTTTTGGGGCTCACTAGAGAATTTCTTAAGAGTTGGATAAACTCGTAAAAATTAGAGATAAAATAAAAATGTTTCTTAAAAGTACCTTAAGTCTCTGGAACCTAATTATAAAGAGGTGTCTAAACTGATGCTGATCTCAAGTGCTCCCTTGTGAGCACCCTTCTGCAGTGAGGGCTCTGCAGTGTGGCCCAGAAGAGGAAAGCTGACAGTGTTGGTATGTCCACACACTCATTAGAATTAGTTCTTGGTGTGCAGTTGCATAATCTTTTAATCTTCACAAAACCTTTTTAACATGTCTCCGTTGATCCTCACAGAAGCTTCTGCAATACATGAAAATAAAAATAGGAGAAGCATTTGGTAGCTCAGATTTCAGGAGACTTCTGCATCACCCTGGAACTATAATCTAGACTTATCTGTTTAAGATGTGCCTACAGGGGTTCTACTATTTATAATTTAAGAAGCAGATAAATTCCCCTAAATGGATTGATTACAATAAAGCAAATCATTTGTATTATCTTGAATCTAAGTCATAAAACCTTCAAGATTTTTTTCATGATAACATTTTTAAATTGTTTAGTTTTCAAGAGGCAAGTCCATATTCGTATCGCTCTCTGAGAGTAAGGCAGGGCACTTGGACAAGTCGTCTGCAGCTCAGCGATGCCCCGCCAGCCTTGCATGCCCTATTGCCCCCTTTCTTGGCTTTGAATTGTCTTGGGACCAAGTCAATAATCTTGCAAATGATTTATTTTGAGTGGCTTGTTGGTTTATTAATCTTCAAACACTTTGAGAGTAATAGTGGCCTATAAAAATACTTCAAATTAGTGTTACTATGTAGGGAATCTATAAAACAGCTCTGTTCCAAAATTAATTTTTAAATTGGGTCCTTTTACACAAAACAAAAAATTACCTGTAGTGAAATCTCATGTGATTGACCATGATGACCATCACAAGTCTCTGCTTCTCAACCAACAATGTCTTGTTATATTCCCAAGAACTTGGTAAACTACCCTGTATGAGCATGGGTAAGGAAATAGAAGTGGGGTGTTGCCAATGCCCTTTCATGCATGTTGAACCATTTGCAAAGGAATGTACATTGCATATGCGACTTTCACAGGGTACCCCAGAAGATGTGACAGAATCTGTGGGTAGACTACATCAGAACTCTCTTAGCGTACCTTAATGTGACATTCACTAATTGCTAACCCAAAAAGAACACTGCTCAACAGTCCATGACAAAAACATGACATGAAGATCCTTTCCATAGTACACATTCCATCATGTGACCTACCTGGTCAGCTTTCATAGAGTGGCTGTCAGCATTTAACCACACTGGCTATTGGGCATGCCCTCTCTATACCTTCTACTGCATCCTCTATGAATGGAGACAATTTTCTCAACGCCTTCTCATCCTTTCTCCTAGTTAAGTCCCATTCATCTTGTAGACTTTAGTCCAAACATTGCCTAAAGGAAGTCTTGTCTAAGCCATCAGCCTATAATGTGTACTTTGCTAATGCTTTCAAAATTAGATGTCTATGTTTTCTTAGTGTGAATACTTTCCCCGGTTTACAATGTGTGCAAGTTTTTTAAATATCTGATCCATGACTTGTCAGTAGTTATCTTCTTTGGGTGACATTATGGTCTGTGAGAGGAAACTATTATGGCTATTCCTTCACTGTACTGTTCTTAAGGTTCAGCATGCAGTACCCACTCAGCCGTACTGTTGAAGAAATAAGAGAGTGAGGCACCAGGATGAATTTGTTCAAAAGTACTCACTCCTTTCCCACAGAGGAAAGGCAAAGAAAGAAACCAGGCATCCAACTTGGAGGCTTTCCCTAAAATCTGTCAACTTTATTTGTTTTTTGTTTTTTTTTTGTTTGTTTGTTTCCTTAGGAAGGCTTATTGTCTCTGGCCAGTGAGTCCGTCTGTGGTGTGATTTCACTAAAAGATATAATGTGGTGTTTTAAATTCATCTAAACGAAATGAGGTCCTGGCTAGGCAGTGCCAGAGGTCTCCAAGGCAGCATGGCTAGTAAAGGGAGCACTTTCTGTGCTGTGTCTCTCGTACACAGATGCTTCCCTGCAACAGAGTTACAGCAAATGGCAATAGAAGGAGGAGAAAATTAAATAATTTGGGAAACAATTTTACACTTTAGCTTAAAGCCTAGCTTTCCAGAGTTGGGATGCCAGAGAAATGCCTCAGTGGTCAAGAATGTGTACTGCTCTTCCAGAGGACTGGAGTTCGGGTCCTGGCACCCAAGTCAGATAATACCCAGCCACTTGTAATGCCAGCTCCAGGGGATCTGACATCTTGGATCTTAAGGAACACCTACATTTATGTATGCAACCATACACATAATTAAAAATAACAAAAAAAAACCTTTTAAAATTTAACTTTGCAAACGATTTGAATATTGCATCTTTGAATTTAATTATGGAAAGTATGTCTTAAAGTCTAATGAGTAGTCAAGTAACCGTCCAAGTTTATGTAAAAATACTGTTGCTTCCACAAACCTCCAGCCACATTTTATTCTGAAAGTGTGTATACAATGAGAACTTTTCAATTCTAAAGTGCAACAAAAGAGAATTCATTGTGCAGTTTCTCTTCTGCTGTGACATTGAAATGATCAACTGTGGCAAATGATCTTTGCACATGAGTTTCTCCTTCACCTCTGTCTCCATGGACTATGACTAACTACAGTGAAAGCCAGCTATAAGAACGAGTCCATGACATTTACTTACAGTCACAGGGGTCGCTTTATCCTCCAGTTTATACATATCCCATTCTCTTCTCCTTTTCCTTTTATTCTAATTCAAATCAGTATGTTTTAAACACCAAATTCCCTGAGGCATAAGATATTTCTAATGGAAACATTCCAAAATATGAATATAAATAATTCTCTTATTGGCAAAAATGATCATTATTAGAAAAAAAATTAGCCATAGCAAAGGAGAGAGAGCCTTAAATAACTAACATAGGAAATCTGCTGGGGGAACTATCCTAATATCCTGACAACTATATGAAAGCTTTTAGTGTGCCTTTCCTCTTGTCTAGACCTTGCTTTAATGAGCACACATCCCAGGTCCATATATCTGTGATTCCTGATGACACCAATGTAAATATGCCCCCTTTTCTATCCACAAATTCTATATCCCAGAGTATAGAATTGAGCCTTCCTGGCCACTCTGCACACCCTTCCCCTTACTTGGTCCTTACTAGAGGGTTATTGTCTTCTGACAACTTACAATGTATCTGTTTCTATCTTCTCTTACTCTGGTGTTTAGAAGTCCAGGGTCTATCTACAGAATGCCCTGCAAGTATTTCATTACATTGTTGCACTCCAGCATCACTTCATTTTGATGATTTATGTCGCTCCCAGTTTCTACTGTTACTTTTATCTTCAAATAATTTAGTGTTAATGAGAAACTTTTGTAGCAAAACAATCAAGATGTGAGACAAATTATCATCATTTTACACATTTGTTCAGTTAATGACTTACAGTTGATAGCTTCTTTATACAGATGATTGAGGTAACAAGTACAGCATATTAAATTTTCTAATTAATTAGAAATTTTATTTTTTTTAATTCATATAACATGTGAATATTGAGCCTGTTAGATACAAGTCATTATTCCTGACCTTGAGATTCATAAAATAAAGCTTAAAAGTAGTTTCATTCTTATGGGTCATGAATTATAGCCCAATAGCCATTATTGATTCACTATTCGTTGGGCATTTACATATGGAGTACAATTCAGAGATCCTTACAATAACTGTACAAAGTTCTGTAAGATAACCATTAATATTGCTCAGGTTTGTGTATTAAGAAAGCAAAATAAGGAGAGTTCAGCAAATTATCAAGACTGGAGCTGGACTTCCAATGTTGCTCTAGGAGACATGCATTCTATTTGGAAGTTGAGTTATCTATAAAGAAGTGTACAATTTATTAAATGCATTTTCACACCTAGAAAACACCACACATTTGCTGGTTTATGCACATTGCCTTACACTATGCTGAATATGTAGGTTATAAAACATTCTTGAAAATATTAAAGAATTAAACATGAAAGAAAAATATTTCATGCACTTGATATATACTCCATTAAGATATTTAATTATCTAAAATTGAAAATTTATTTTGTTACAAATACAGTAATTAAATTATATGAATAAATACAGTGTGGTTTGTGCTATTATGTTGTTCTGGGAATTGAACCCAGAGTTTTGTGCTTACTCAGGCAAGCCCCTGAGACACCGCAGTACTTCTTTGTCTAGAGGGCTCCTCCAGCTCCAGCCTCACAAAGATGCATTTAATGTCCATGCTGAGGTGGCTGTCCCAGATTCTATTCAGAGGACTCCTCCACTAACCCTTCATGTCTTCAGTGATGCTGTCTTTTTGCATTTGAAATGGTATTTTACTGCTGTCTGTGGGGCCATCCTCCAGCAGGACAGGGCATTGAGAGGAATCCATGGAGTCAGCATAAACTACATTTTTCTATCTGAGGGGTTTTAGGAAAAGAAACACACACACACACTCTTGATGGCTACCTTCTTTATTCTTTGTTCTCTCATGTTCTTTCTATTTTCTTCCTCTTTCTGTCTTCTTTCTACTCTTTACTATGTTTTTCTACATCTTATATATCCCAACGAAGTTTTTCAGGCAATATAGGAATTATGTGGTTGCAGTCTGTTTTTCAAGTGAACCATTACATTGAATACAAACCAGACAGTAAAAAATAGCATGTTTTCTGTATCCCTTAGATGATTAAACATTCTATGTACAACAGTTGAAAAACTAATTATTGCAAGAGCCCACATACATTCATACAATCTATAACAAGCAACTTGTTATAGATTAACCATGTGGGCATGCAGGATGTTCTTGTCTGGTCTTTTACTGGCAGGCTCTATTTACCAGCACTTACAAAGAAAGACCCCCCCAATTACTTTATTATTTATCTTGAAAGGTATTTTATAAGGATTCTTAAAGGAATAAAGAAAACTAAACTTGTATTTATGAAAAAGAATCAGTCAGCTCTACTGTAAATCTTTAGGGTGCACACACACTTATTAATAGATTTTTGTATCAGGAGATAGAGGGCAGAAATGGGTATAAGGAATTATCCATCACCTTTGGTCAACAGCCAGTCCTATCAAGAAAGGCACATCGCTTTGTTCTTGTTACCCGACCTTAACAAGTGCAAAGAATATTGGTGTTTAGAAGGTATTTTTGTCAGGTTTCTTATCCCAGATCAACTATTTATCCAAGTGCATTTCACCACAGGCATTGCCACCAATGTGCAAACCTCAAGAGATCAGTGTAACATCAGAAGAGGTACACTGGCCCAGAGTGGGCTATTGGTGACTTCTCTTGAGTTGTTTACTGTCCCCTTGAGTGCACCTGTTACATTTTCAGACTGCATCAGATCTTCCTATTTGTGTAGAATTCAACAGTTGTCTTTGTCAGATACTTCAACGCTATCCTTCCTTTTCTCTGTCATCTACTCTCTGTTGGGCCAGTGCTGGGATCTCAGGAGAGCCCTAGCTCTTACCTCTGCAGACATTCCTGAGGTAGTCATGCTAAGCCAAGTGCTAAACCAGACATAGCACATGGTGATGTTTCGGCCTATGTGGGAGAGAGGTTACTCAGTTAAGCCCATAGGGTTGAGAATAGGTCTGCACACACTGTGGTGTCGTGGTTTCTGTGAACTTTTGGTAAATTTTCACTTCTTTTTATCACTAACATTTGCAGATTTTATTTCTGTCCATTATTTAATATTTTTAGAGACAAGATTTCACATATCCCAGCCTCATTATGTAACTGAGGATGACTTCAGTGTCTAATCCCCCTGCCTCCACATCTCTTGTGTTGATACTACAAGTGTGCACACTACCCAGTCTATGTGGTATTTGCTGTGGAACCCAGGATTTTCTGTACGTTAGGCAAGTACTCTAAAACAAGCCCAGCCCCCAATGATGGCTCTTTAACAAAGGTGTTGATAAGTCCAGTTCCTTGCTTCCTGGAACAACTTTCCTATGTACCATGGTGAAGCATTTCCAAGGAAAAAGCATGCTCCCAAATCTATGTTGTGCATGTGCATTCTTGCCTGCACTCAGGATTTTCTGTGCTTTTACCCACTTCCCAATTTTGGTACACATGGGCAGTCTCTGGACAAGCATCCATGTTGAGGTTCTATAACAGGATCTGAAAATTGACCCCCTCAAACTTTGGCACTTTGTTTTTACATTATTAGAAACTGGCCTCTATGGAAAGGGAGACAGCCCTGGGGTTTCCTCTAAGATATCCTCTCCTCAATGATGCAGGAATTTGGGTGTGAATTTGGAAGTTTGTAAAAATCAGGGTTAGCCTACAAAATAGTAAGTTGTTTGTGTGTCCAAATATTTTGATGGAGCACACTTACACAAATTATTCATTGTATTTCTGAGATTTAAGTTAAAAAGTAACATGCATACTTATATATAAAGCACACCAGGCATTGCTGAGGATAAAGTACAGCACAAAGAAGACTAGGAGGTACTTGAAAGAACAAGTTGCATGGGTCACCATGCAAAGGAAGTCAGTTATTGGTACAATTAATCTTAATTATTTGATTTAAGAAACACAGGAGCATAACCCACAAATAATAAATAATAAAGACAACCTTATGTAATTGATTATTCATTAAATACATAGCACATCATTAATAAACATGAGCTAATGATACATGAGTGTATACAGTATAACTATGCCAATTTTTATTTAAACATAATCCACAATCATCCATAACCATAGGGACTTTCATTATTTATGCTAACTGTACAGACATGACATACGTGTACGTACAACCTTTGTTCTATCTGCATTATGTGTGTTGTGTGTATGTACATATACTTATGTATGTATGTATATAATACACACAGACACATGGCGCTCTCTGTAGTCTTCACGGAGAGCCTGACTCGCAGACAGTCTTCAAAGCGAGCAGTTCTGCCTCGTTTCTCTACTGATGTTTGCTTTATCTTTCTTGCATTATCTTCTCTAGACCTCTTCTGTCATCAGGGTTTTACCTGATTAGGTGGAACCTAGTGACATCGATGAATGTCACCTCTTCATATGAGAGTCTACACCCTTCATTCTATCTGAAGCATCATTGTGCATGCGTGTGTGCACGTGTGTGGGCGTGGGTGCGTGCCTGTGTGGGCATGTATGTCTGTGCTTGCGTGCATGCATGTGAGTGTGTCTCTGAGTGCATGTGTGTGCGTGTGCGTGTGTGTGTGTGTGTGTGTGTGTGTGTGTGCGCGTGTGCGTGTGTGTGTGTGTGTGCATGTGTGTGTGTGTGTGTGTGTGTGTGTGTGTGCGTGTGTGTGTATGCATATGTGCATGCCATACTCACAGATAAAGAACTACACTATGAAAACTCTTGGGAAAGACATTCTGTTTTTCACATACCCCAGGTTTTCTGATAAGTATATGATTTACAATTTAACTGAGTCATTTTCAGAAATTGTTCCAAGTGGAGAAAGACAACAAACATAAAATTGAATAGAAGACCAGACCACAAATCTTTTATTCTAATTTTGCTAATACACAATTAATGGTGCATACTTTCTTTGTTCTTAAACCGAACTGCTCCATTATTTAAAAGGTGATCCATGGTTTGGAAAGGAATAAGTGCTTTATATGGACATTCAGAAGTCAAATAGAAACCTGATGGATGTTTGTTCAAGAACAGAAGCATGTTTGTCTGGTGCCAGTTAATTTAAAGGTATTAAAACTTTTTGAAAGGACATGTAAGCTATAATCATGACACAGTCTTAAATGAACCTGATTTTATTTGGTATAATGAAAAATTAAAATGTGAGTCTAAAAGTCCTGCAAAAGAAATGTTCCCATTTTTTTCCATGAGAACTTGACATCAGCATATAAATGACTTTATCAATTATTGAGAAAGGACTAAGAAAAGAAAAATGACCGATTGAAATGCTGCATTTTGAACTGTGGTTTCGAAGACCTTGGGTTGAAGGTTTCTGGTGGTCCAAGTCATTCAGATTTCTCTCTTGCTCTCTTGTCTGATCATCTGTTTAAATTCCTTCTTAAGAAAAAAATTAAAAGGATAAGAAGACTGCTTAAGGAGTTTTCTTTTCAATAGACTGTCAAGCAGGCTGTATGTCTGAAGCATTGAGACAGTGGCGTTAAAAGTAGATCACTGTGTAGACAAACACTACTTATAAGGGCACAGGATGCTAAATTTAAAGAAACACTGTCCCTTTAGTGGTAATGGTTCATGACGTTAACTACACACAGCTTCCTTTGTTCTCTTCTGTGCTCCAACACACAGCAATAAACCCTAGGGTTATTTTTGTTTGCCATCTAGGATTTGCGTTGTGTTTATTTCTGTGTAGGTATAATAGATTCTGGGATGGGAGTCTACAACTGGTTTAAAATTTAAGGCAAAAACTCAACAATGAATGTCCATTTATAAGTCCTTAGGCCCTTCGCATTTACGAAACTAACATTTAGGTATAAATGACAAAGGAATTACAACTCACAAAATTATGAAAGCCAGGATTGCATCAGAATCATAGCATACATGCCCTTCACATAGTTTAGGTAGATGCTAATGAGAAAATGAAATTATTCATTAAGATTAACATGGATGTTTTTCTTGAATTTAAAAATATCTCAAGCTCTCAGGTACACAATAACCACATAATCATAATGTTAATAATGGAAAGCCAACTCTTTAACCCAAAATAAGAATGTGAACATACCGTCTGATCTCAATGTGGGTTAATCACAAAGGGCATCTTATGGTCAGGAATCTTAAATTCCATATAAACTTGCCTCGAGCTACTCCTTGTCACCTATGCTTAGATCCTTTACACTGATTCACAGTATGTTCTAATAAAACATTTCCCCCATTCCACGTAAACTGTAGAGATTGTACTTCACTTTCTTCCCTACAAACATGAAGTCATAAGCCTTTGGACACCCTTAGATGTCCTTTACATGTGGCTTATGAGCCAATAAATGGTCATTTAGAGAAATGTATATACTTGTGAGCAAAAAAAAAAAAAAAAATTGTACAAGTAAGGTTAAGAAGGTATGCAGGCTTTGTCAATGGGGTTACACCACTGCACCTTATGACCCAAATGTAATGTTGAAACAGTAAACTTGAACAGCTGCAGAAAATACAAGTTATTTTAGAACACTATTGCTCTAGCAATAATTATTAGTTTTAAAAATAATTTTAATTTCCACTGCAATTTTACCTTTACATTTAACATACCTGCAAATGCAGTGCTTGAAAGCTGAGATATGGAGAACAGGCCTGGTTATAGAGTCTAACCCTAGCTCAAAACAAAATCTTTGACAAAAGGGGAGGAAAAAATGTCGCTTTCTATTTCACCCATACAGGACATGTGACATCACTGTGTTCACAGCACAACCACCTGTTTTGGAATATTCCTTTACACAGTGTGAAGATGTGTCACTATGATTTGTTCAATAAAGAGCTGAATTGCCAATAGCTCGACAGAAAAAGGTTAGGGGGGCCTTCTGAGGACACACAGGTCTCGGGGAGGAGGCAAGGCAGAGTCACGCCCCAGACACAGAGGGAGCAAGACGTGCAGGAGAGGTAAAAGCCAGGAGTCACATGGCAACACATAAATGAATAGAAATGGGTTACTTTCAGTGAAGAGAGCTAGCGGGACAAGCCTAAACTACAGGCTGAGCTTTTATTTCTTATTTTTATTTATTTGTTATTTATTTATTTATTATTTGGTTTTTTGAGACAGGGTTTCTCTGTATTGTTTTGGAGCCTGTCCTGGAACTTGCTTTGAAGACCAGGCTGGCCTCGAATTCACAGAGATCTGCCTGGCTCTGCCTCCCGAGTGCTGGGATTAAAGGCGTGCGCCACCAACGCCCCACTGAGCTTTTATTAATAGTTCAGTTTCCATGTCCTTTTTTGTGAGCTGCTGTCCCAAAGGAAAATCCTACTACAGCCATCTGTATCTCACGAGGATTTTTCCCCTCATACTACATCTTTCTCTCTCCTTCCTCCTTAGGTCCTCTTGTGAACTTTAACCTCTGTCACAGCTGTGAGTTACAATCAGTTTGTGCGTGCGTTGATAGGCAATTAAGGTTACCTATTTACCCTCTCTTAGTAGAATCCAAGTCAAGTAAAGTTTTAGTCATGAATTTGTATGTACTAGGCTCTCACTGATGTCTGGCACTGGATAATTCAAACCCTTGAGACAATTCCTAAAATAAAAAAAATAAAAATTAAAAAACACATTTATCACCCAGACATTTGCGCTATCAACACCTAGAAATAAAACATTTGAAGTGTTAGTGACACTTTTGATGAACTTCTCTATGATTACTATAGCTTTTGGTAAAGCTATCTTAAACAGTTTTCTTTCCATTTGAAGGAATGTGAGCTTATGGTACAAGAATTAACACCTCACATGTCTAGCACCACGTACTATTGCTTTCTACCCCCTCCCACTCCCCCTCCTTCTCCTCTTGAACTTTCCTTTAACATTTCCCCTATTTTACAGAAAGACGTGTTTTCCAGCTCTGAATCTCCTCTAAGGAATGGTCGCATCCATGGTTCTCATCCATGGTTTTCATCCATGGTTTAGCAAATGAACGGGTATGAGGGCTTCTGAGCTCCAGAAATCAAGTTTACAAAGAACGGGAGTAAGAGAAACAGTCCATACTTTAAATAACCTGTTTAAATAAGGGATCTAGGAATAGATTCTTAATCATTTACTTTATCTTATAGCCCTTCCTTTGTGGGCAGAAATAGTTCACTATAAATATATCATTAAATGATTTGAAGAGTTATGGCATACATCATTTATACCAACCAGTTTTGAAAACATTTTTATTACATAAAATATATATGCATGTATTTATGGCATCAACCATAGTGATTTCTAATTTAATGCGAAGCCATGGTTTTTAAAAGGTGTAAAATGTTACATATTCATTTTACGACTATTAAATCGTATTTATTAAATATTATTAAATTGACATTTCAGTTCATTATTTGAACATCCAAATAGGGTGAAACTGTCAACTGAATCAATTTAAAAATACTTTATCTTGCCTCTGCAATTGCTAAGGTCTTTTAATGGAAGTATTACTATAATTGGAATTAATTAATCATATAATTAGAAGTAATGAACAGTTAGAAGCAAAAAGAAATGACTAGAACCTTTACTCCTTTAAGATTTCATCTCAAAGACCTTTCAATGGGTAAATGGCAATATGAAATTCTCTGACCCATTTCTTTGTACTTATTTTAATAGAAATTACTCAACTGAATTCTGAGAAACTCTACAAAACTCCTTAGGATATAGGAGATGTAGCTCAGTGATAGAATACTCTTCTAGTGTGTGCAAGGTCATGGGATCTGTCTATAGCATCACCAACAATACACAAAGGAATCACCTTCAAATAGGGTAAAGTCTCCTATAACTCAAAGCTTTTAAATTGTTAATAAGAGAGTTACCTAAAATTATGATATAGCAGTTGGTACTATCATTTAAAAATGTTTTTTGAAAGATATATTTAGACTCCCATACATCCCAGAGAATATTAATGTATTAACCACATATATAATATTTAATATTTTGTTATTTGTATATTTGTATTAGGATAGATTGCATTTATCATTTGAACGTTGCTTGTCTGCCTTGTAGAATCTCAAAAACATAGGAAAATAGGGCTGGGAGATGGTTCAGTGGTTAAGGGCTCTGATCATCCTTTCAGAGGATCCTGATTCATTTTCTAGCACCCAAATGGTGAAGCCCAACCAACAGTTAACTACAGTTCCAAGATCAGATGCCCCCTTCTGGCCTCCATGGGTACTGCATGTATGTGATGCAACGCCACTCAAGCAGGCAAACACTCCTAAGCATAAAATGAAAGAAAAACACGTTTTAAAACCATGGGGAAAGAAGAAGAAAACATACTTCACGGTCTTGTGACAGTGGGGGAAAACAAACTTGGTCAAGTACAAAATAGAAATGAAAGAATCAGTCGATGTGGCAGACTTTGCCGATCCCCCAGGGGCGGCCTCACCCTCCCTGGGGAGTCGACTGGGTGGTGGTGGTGTGGGATGGGGGGTGGTCCGTGGCAGGCATGGAAGGACGGGAGGGAGAGGTAACAGAGATCGGCGTGTAAAATACGACTGTCTTTAATTTAATTTTTGCTTTTTTTAAAAAAAGAATCAGTTTTGTAAGAAAATGTATTTTCAGTCAACATTTTTTTTATGTATTGGCACTTTAAATAGCGTCTGAAGTTAAGCATGCGGAAAATAAATCTCATGATAATATCAACACAAGATGACGAGATGAACAAAGTACATTCAAGGCCTTTCTAGCAGTAGGGGGTGTGCTGTGGTGTTCTGCGGAGTTACTAATTTCCCGTGAATCCTTTCCAGATAAATTTCCAAATGATTGTGGAAATCATCTCCCAAACTTCCTTTCAAAGAAACAGTGAACAAAATGGCACTTACACCTCTCATAATGTGTATTCACAAAGTTCCTCGGCACTGCCAATATCAACTACGAACTTTATTCACTATTGTGTGGTGTGTGTGTGTGTGTGTGTGTGTGTGTGTGTGTGTGCCTGTGAGCTCACACGCACTCACACAGGTGTGTCACAAGAGTCTTTGGGATGACTCTTACTGAAAATGTTAGTGCTTGTTTATTGAATTTAGGTAAATAAAAGTGTACTATGAAAATGATCGCTTTTAATGCA